>CM054826.1:22242664-22450359 GCA_028984105.1 Lavandula angustifolia | reverse complement strand
AAACCAAATATCAAACAAAAAAAAATCGGTTCGATTTGGTTATTAACCCAAAATTTCGGTTTTTGTCGGAATGATTTCGGTTATAACCAATAAAGAAAAAGAGAAAGAAAAAAACAATTGACGATAAGTGATGTAACGCCCCGACCCCCACGAAGGATCACAGAGGTCGAGTCGCCACAGAAAAATGCTTACAAGAATATATTTGTAAACCATTTTGCTAAGGTTAAAATATTTCTTTAATTACTATGTAATTTAATACGAAAAATTAATAAGAAAGATCAGCACTTTATATAGAAATATATATCATATTCAAAAGTAATTGCAATCTCAAAAGTTAACAAAACAATTACCTCGTAATCACTATATCTACAGAAGTGCAAAACATCCACAATTTATCCCCCTCCTCAGCTCTTTCCGTCGCCATTTGCCTCTCAACCTGAAAACATTTGAGAACATTTGGGTTGAGTACTAATGTACTCAGTGGGTATGGCAGTTCAAAAATATTTAAAACAGCTTTATCCATGAATGAAATACGTATTGGAAGGTTTTGAAAAGAAACTGCTCCAACCATACAAAACTTAATATTCTGGGTGCACACATTTGTGTCACATTTTCCGTTACTTCTACCACATCATTCTCATATCTTGGGCCTTGGCCCTTGAGTCGAAACTCGAGGGGTCCCTCATATCATGTTAGTACTTCTACGAGTATTCTAGTAGCAAGCATACAGATTATGACCTATATAACGATATTTAATAGTCATTAAGTTAAGGCAATGTCATAGCTATATTCTATTAAACTTGTGCGGAAGACCTATATTAAAAGGGTTCCACAGACCATGGTTTGACTTCATAAATTCTAATATTGTATATATAAATTCATTAATGAGTCTAGATTATACCAGAACTAGTTTCATGCTAAAATAATAAATCCTCTAAGAGTTATAACCAAAACAGTACCCACTATACTAACAGGGACAGTTTCTGTCCTATTATAATTTCTGTAGAGGAATACCATACAAAAATTTTACTCTCTATGGAGAAGTGACGACTTCAGGAAATACAAAACCGTTTCCACAAAAGCCACTTTACTGAATGAATGACTCCGATTAACTATCGAAAGTGTATATTAAACTGATTTTACCTGCATGGATTAAAAATAAAAAAAAATATTTTTACAAGTATCTATGTGTATAAAGTATTTAGGAAAAAGAATCAAGTCAAGATCATTTATTTGGAGTGAGATATAAACGTTTTACTAAGCCCTATCCCGGATGCATGGTTTTTTGGCAGCATAGAAGTGTAAACTCATTAAAAATATAAAGAATTGTCCAAAAATCACCAAACTTTACAGAGATCTTAAAAGAATCCTAAATTTTGACACTATAATTTTTCTGGAAATTTTCAAGTAACAAAAAGGTCGAGTAATTGGCTTTGAAACTCACGGCGGAATCGTGAAACTCGAAAATACGTTCTGCCTAGAATCTCTCTACTTATGTGAGATCTTTCATAACCTTACAGGATTATCCTAGGGAACGTTATGCATGTAGCATGCAATGCATCTCTAAGAACATTTGAGTTATGAGAAACATAATAGAGAATTTAAGCCAAGAGAATTACTTCTTATGTTAACATTTCCACATGCAGCGTCATATCCCTTCATGCATGAACGATTCGTACCAAATCTCAACCCATCAACAGCAAGATCGACATTATCCAATCTCAAAAACATCACGTTCGTCGCAAAAGGAAGAAAAAGAGTGCAATATAACAAGGTGAAACAGATACTTACTTGATGTAAAAGCTAGATGGTAACAAGTATTTTAAGGGGTATGGTCATGATTGTCTACTATGTAGCCTATTAGTAACCTTTGTGCATGGAAGGCATGTAGAAGGTGAATTGGAAATGTGAATAGTTCCCCAACATGAACTACTACAATGCATGTCTATTCCATTTGATTGAAACAAGCTTTGTGCTGCACTACTACAATGCATGTCTATGCTCACATCATCCCTTCACTAAGTTGTCTCTCTAGTGGGTGGCATGCTCATGCATGTTGAGATGGTAGTTCCTCCATGTGGTGAATCTTTTACATGCAACTAGGAGAGAATACTTCACGAATCGATATATATATATATATATATATATATATATATATATATATATATATATATATATGTGTGTGTGTGTGGTGTGGGTCTTGTGAGAACCCTCCCTATTTGTGAGAACTAGGAACTAATCATGGCCTTAGATTTCATTAATTTAATGGTCCAAATTTAAATTTTGTTTTCAAATATTTTTAATTATAATTTTAATTTATTTATTTAATGAAGGTTAAGATTATACATCATTTATATATATATATATATATATATATATATATATATATGATGTATATGTATATGTACACCTAGTTGTTATTTCGAGCATGTAGTGACTTAATTACTCATATAATGATACCTATAATGTTATAAGTACACTATACATGAATACCGATTTTCTATAGCATGATGTGTTACTCTTATGGAAATAAGGTACGATGGTGACATTTTACGGTACTTGATTTGCTCCTAAGCTTAAATACTGATTCGTAATATATAAATTTACGGGTTATTACACTCCGTCTCCCTTAAAATAAATTTCGTTCTCGAAATTTGCATACCTTCATAGGATAGTTTAAGATATAGCAAGTTGATTCTCTCCTCCGACTCTCATGTAGCTTCCTCTTGATCATGGTGATTCCACATGACTTTGACTAATGATATTTGCTTGTTTCTTAACACTTGAACCTTGCGGTCAAGGATTCGTACTTGTTTCTCTTCGTAGCTTAAGTTCGGGTTCAGTTGTACATCTTCATGCTTGATCACGTACTTGGGATCATATATATACTTTCGGAGTTCAGAGACGTGAAATACTTTAGCTATTGTTCGAGTATTCGTTAGTCATCCAGAGACTTACATTCTCTAAATATCCATCTCCACGTCCACTCACAATTATCTTCCTCAAATCGAATCTAGTTGAATATGACTTAACCTTCATTCGAATCTACTACATATATGTCACAAAAGAAAGAGTGTCATGTATACATAAATCAAAGGATACCCTCAATGAGTTAATAATTACCGGTGACGAAGTGATGATATGAGTATTATGTGAATATAGTACCAATTTACACCGATTATATCTTTGAAGGAAAGAGTTTCAACGATGAATTAAACAAATATCCCAATGCGATCCGAAACGAATAGTTAGAATAATTTTAGGGATCAAGCATCAAGATGGATTGTAATCAATATAGCAAGGCTCAAAAGAACATTCTTTGGGTCCAGAAGAAAAGGGTGACACTATTAATCATGGATTTTGTCACATGATACTTCAATCGAATGAAAATAAATATATGTAATGATAATTAACAGTAATCAAGTATCGAGATGGATTCTGAGAAAAATATGAAACCAAAGTATTCCTGCTATATCATCAAAGCAAAAGATTTGATGAATGTAAGAATCAAAATTAATACTTCGACGAGGTTAGAAACTGAAGGAATAATAGGGTTTACAGTAAGGCTACCTTCCTCCTGGTGTGTTGTCGCGGCTCCGATTGTTGCTCCTGTGTCAGATCTTCTGATCCGTGTCCCGGCCTTTTTCTCCCTCTGGGTGGTCAGAGATCTGAAGAAAATAAATTTATTCTCTCTCTATAAACTCACGCCACTCTCGATTTTTATGAATCAATTGTGTGAGTTTCTGAACAGAATACTAATATATATAGGCTTCAAAAACCTATATAATATTAATATATTTGTAGCCCATTAATTTAATTATAATCTAATGGGCTTCTATTAAATCAGCCCATAATATAATTAATTAATTTATTGGGCTACTAATATTTATCAATTAATTGGCCCAGCCAATTAATTCCAGATAAATAACATTATTAAATAATGTAAAATACATTAATCCATTAATAATGAATTCTGAGAGATAATAAATTACTAGGCAACTAATTGGGCCAGATCAGGGATCCAATACAAGAAATAAAGCCGGGCCTCCAATTAATTAATTATCCATGCTCAGCCCAGAGCAAAATTAATTAATTAACACAGATTCATTCCACTAGAGAATCCGTGCTGACTTACCCCTTTATCCCAATTTGAGCAAGGGCTTGTATTTTAGACTTAATCGATCTCCGTATTTAAGATAGAAATATCCGTTAATTAATTAAGCTTACATACTGCTTAAATTAATTAACATCTTGTATTCCTGAGTAGTACCACTCGACCTTATTAACACACCTGAACTTAATCAACCGGCCGGGTTTAGTGTGCTAATCCTTTCGAGTTCCTCAGGGGATATTATCAACCCATTCCTGGGATACGGTTGCAAGATACAGACAACCAGCCTGAGCCACAAATGACTACTAACACCCAAGATACGTAGATCCGGTCGCTCATTGGACGTTCACCATAGTAGGTCAAAGTGATAGATAGCCAAATGCACTCAGCTGAAGTCTTACCAAGCTTAAGACTAGCTAAGTCACCGAGATCTTGGTTTTCCACTAATGTCAGTTAGGAAAACACATCTCACTGTGATCCGTCAATACACCACCTTAAGTGTACCAAGTAAAGACAAGCGGCTAAGACAAGCCACTTCTTATCTAAACTGCAGCTTAAACCGACAACTTCATCCTTAAGTTGTCTCAGCTGTGTTAACTGTTTATATCTTGTTAGTTCAACCAATTTGTGTTGTCTTCTGTGATACCCGACACACCACACAAATCTAACTATTATACAAGATAAAGGATAACATGTGCAAATATACATATTTATCAGATAGGCGAATAAAATAGTGGTAAGGACAAAAACACATTGTATACAAGCATAAAAAGTGCTTCCAGTATACAAAATCCCAACAATTCTCCCACTTATACTAAAGTAAACTTTTAGTATAAAATGTGTCTATATCTCAGCTATCTAGGTACAAACTAGTACCCAGCTATATGTTAGCTATCTATCCTATCTATCACGACATCTTCTCCCACTTATACAAAAGTTTCTGTAGTCCTAAGTGGGGCATCTCTACCATCCCAAAGCCACGAACATGCTTCTCGTAAGCGGGGAGTGGTAAGCTCTTCGTGAAAGGATTAGCTAGGTTGACTTCAGTTCCAATTTTGTCAATCACCAGGTCACCTCGATTTACGAATACTCGTATAATATGGTACTTCCTGTCTATGTGTTTAGACGCCTTGTGAGATCTAGGTTCCTTAGAATTTGTTACTGCACCCGCATTATCACAATAAATCGTGATCGCCTTAGGCAAATTCTGAACAATATAAAGATCTTGGAGGAAATTCTTGAGCCAAAATGCCTCTTTCGAAGCTTCTGAAGCAGCCACATACTCTGCTTCCATGGTTGAGTCCGCAATGTATTTCTGCTTTGCACTCCTCCATGAAACGGCTCCACCTCCCAAGGTAAACACATAACCCGAGGTAGACTTCTTCTCGTCGCGACCGGTCACCCGGAAATCCGATTCCCGTATAACCCAAAGACACTAGGATCGTCCGACGGGTAAACAAGCCTATAATCTCTAGTCCGTTTAAGGTACTTGAGAATATACTTGACCGCATCCAAGATTCCTTTCCAGGGTTAGACTGGTATCTTGAGACCATGCCTACGGCATATGAGATATCTGCTCTTGTACAAAGCATCGCATACATAAGGCTACCGGCAGCGGAAGCATATGGTAGTTGCCTCATACTTTCTATATCTTCGGGCGTTTTGGGGCACCGATTCTTGGATAGAAAAATGCCATGTCCGAAAGGTACTAAACCTCTCTTGGCTTTTGCATGCTAAAAGAGCAATAACGGTGTCAATGTAGGACACTTGTGAGAAGCTTAACATCCTTTTTCTGGCGATCTCGAATAACCTTGATCCCAAGGATGTAAGCAGCTTCACCTAAGTCCTTCATTTGAAACTGCTCGGATAACCACTTCTTTACGTCTGATAACACTTCAACATTATTGCTAATGCGAAGGATGTCATCTACGTAAAATGCAAGAAACACCACTGATCCGTTAACACAAATACGTTACACACACCTCGTTAGGACAGGATACAAATCCATAGGATTTGACTACTTCGTCGAAAACGCTGGTGCCATAACCGGAAATCTTGCTTAAGTCCATGAATAGACTTCTTAAGCTTCCAAATTAGATGCTCTTCGCCCTCCTTCACATAACCATCTGGCTGTTTCATGTAGATGTCCCTACCTTTTTCAAGGTGACCGTTTAGGAATGCGGTTTTGACATACATTTGCCAGACATCTAGGTTCATGTGAGCTGATATGGCAAGGAGAATCAGAATGGACTTGATGATTGCTACAAAGGGCGAGAAGGTGTCTTCATAATCGATACCTTCTTTCCGGGTAAAACCCTTCGCCACTAGCCCGGCCTTAAACGCCATGATCTCTTCATTCGGTGCTCTCTCTTTCTCTTGTATACTCACTTACTACCAATAGCATTGCAGCCCTCGGGTAGTTCGGTGATCTCGTATACATCCATATCGCTTATGGACTCAAATTCCGAGTCCATGGTGCATCTACATCTCCCATCGCTTCGTTGTAAGTCCAGGGGATCCACGGTATCTTGTTCATCCGCCAGGAGATAATTAAACGTCTCCATAGTGAACATATACCGATCAGTGTAAATATCACCCTCCCACTACGTCGAACAAGTGTCGGGAGGCGTGTTAACAGATTGTGCGGTTACTCGTGGAGTACTATCTTGCACAACCGGCCGTTCAAGTGGAACCCGACCACCTTGTAATTCCTCAAGGATGATGTCGACTCGAGATTTTTGGTTACTAATGTAATCCTCTTCTAAGAACCGAGCGTTAGGCCTAACAACGATCTTCAGTTCTTTAGGATCATAAAAGTATCCACCTTTCGTTTCCTTAGGATGCCCTATGAACAACATCACTTCTGAACGTGATTCCAATTTGTCGGCCTGCCTATTTAGCACATAAGCGGGATAACCCCAAATCCTTAAGTGGTGCATACCTGGGTTTGTGCCCGCTCCACAACTCGAAAGGGATCTTTTGTACCGACTTGGAATGCACACGGTTCGGCAAGTATGCTGCGTCTCTAGGGCATATCCCCAAAAGAAAACGGCAAAGTTGCATAACTCATCATCGACCGAACCATCTCTAAGAGACTTCGGTTCCTTCTCTCCGACACACCATTCTCGCCGAGGCGTGCCCGGTGATGTCAGCGGGATGTAATCCCACATTCCGTCAAGTAGTCCTTGAACTCGTTGGACGGTATTCCCCACCACGATTAGATCGTAGTGTTTTGATTTCTTTACCTAGCTTCTTCTCCACTTCTGCCTTGAATTCCTTAAAGGTTTCAAAGCAATCCAACTTGTGGCGAAGAAGGTAAACATATCCATACCTCGAGTAATCGTCAGTAAATTTGACGAAGTACTCATACCCTCCACGAGCTTGTGTAGACATAGACCCACACAAGTCAGAATGTATCAAACTTAATGCTTTTGTGGCTCTATAACCCTGTGCCTTCAAAGGCCTAGTCATCATCTTTCCTTCCAAACAGGTTTCACAAGTTGGAAACGGTTCAATCTTGGAGAGACTCCAATGATCCATATTCCACCAACCTCTGAGTCCTGTTAAGATTAATGTGACCTAGTCTTAAGTGCCATAGATAAGTTTGGTTTACCTTAGAAGACTCTTTCCTCTTCTTAGGATTTGATGATGAGGAAGCAATATTAACAGAACTACGCGGTTTACAAGTAAGAGTATATAAAGATCCGTTTAATGGTCCACCACAGATAAAATCATCGTCTTTCATGATAGAAACTTCACTATCAAAACTTGATTTATAACCATCCATGGTGCGTAGTTTTGAAACGAAAATAATGTTTCGCCTAAACTCGTGCACATATTAAACATCTTTAAGTACTAAAACAGAACTATCAAAAGATAGATTTAAATCTCCAATGGCAATTGCGGAGAACTTTCAATCCATTGCCCATTGAGACTACCACCTCGCCATTGCTCAATTACCTTTTCCGCAAGAAACCTTGCAAGGTGTAACAAACATGAACGATTTGCCCCGAATCCACTACCCATTCATGGGTAGAAGAGGAAACCGAACGGTTTCGATTACAAGTGCGACTCGCGTCTCCTTCTGTTTTGCCTTGACATCCGGATTATAATTCTTCCAAGTGTCCTTTCTTACCATTCTTGAAGAACCTTCCTTTCTCCTTTGACATTTGCATGTCGCCGGTAAGGACCGTCTTCTTACTCCCATTTGCTCTTCTTGAAATGTCCACCCTTTCTCGTTCTTTTTCCGGTTTCCGCATTTCGGAGGATTCCTTGAACTACTAGGGATATTCAAGACTTGAGCACTCTTGCCCTTTTCTATAACCTCTTTGACCGCTACCAAAGATTTGAGTAACATACTCATAGTAAACTCGTTCTTAGACATAGCGGTCCTTAAAAAAGAAGTTCTTATAGAACCTTTGCAGAGCATTTATTGGGAAGGTAAGATATCTCTTCCACTTTGTAAAATTATTTAAAATTGTAAACCCGTTAGGGTTTGGTTGGTGAGACTGTTTAAGAACTCAAAATTAAAGTTTTTCGAACAGACATATCTGAAAAAATATAAATTAAAAGCATGTATAAAATTAATATTTGCACATAATTCGTAATTAACAATCATTGTAACCTTTTGAAAAACCAATGATGTTAAAAACCTCGAACCGCTCTAGGAATTTCACTAGCAAGCCACGCAGGTGGACGTTTACTAGCGTAACCCTAAACCAAGCTATTTACCTAGCTCTTTAATTCCAATCCACGTCAAGGTTCTTAAGACGAATGAAATTAATAGTTCGATATACTGGACCATATCACTATTAAAACGCGGGAAGGGACTTCGAGGGAAGTGAATTGTACCTGCGGTGACATCTAAGCATTGACCATTAATTTGACCAAATAGAATCAAATCCTTGAAATTGACATACTTACTCGAACCATGCCGCATTCAATTTGATCTAATTAGCCATCCTATTTAATTATTATCTTCTAGAGTACTCGTGTTTACTAGGCACGCAAGCCACGCAGTGGACGTTTACGGCTTCGCTCCCACTACTCAATAATAATCAAATATTATTTTGGAAAACTCATCTCACAAAACTGGTAGCTCAAAAATGCAAGCAAGCCACGCAGGTGGACGTTTACTTACATAATCTTACTACTTTCGTGTAGAGTCCAATTAATGGAGGTCCGATTAAGTGTTTAATATCCAAATTAATGGAATCTAATTAAACATTTAATTTTAAAGTTGCTTAGTCTTTTTGTTCAAAAGGTTTGTAACGAATCATGCAATCACACATAATTCCTAAAGCATGCAATTTCTAAACGCACATAATAAAACGTGCTCGCGAAAAATAAAACATGTTTTAATAAAGACATAAATCCTATTTACATGCTTTTCTAAGCGCAATTAATCATATAATTGCATGCTAAAGCATAATTAAAAATAAATACGCAAATAGGAAATATAAAAACGTTATCGGGCTTTTAAAAACACGTAATTCCTAACTATTACATATCCCGATCATGATACAGATCCTCGAAATCTTCGAATCGAAAATCGCTCCGAAAACTGCCGTCGCCACGTCAGCATGGGTCTGCCACGTGGCAGTCACGTGGCGCACACGTGGATGCTGACTCAACTAGGGCTGATGTAGCGGCCACGTCACCGCCACGTCATCATCGTCTTCTTCAGCGAGAAGTCGCCGCCGCCGACGCTCCAGGCCGCGCCGCTGCGCGCCGCCGTCGGCCGGGAGGGTCTGCCGCGGCCTCCCACCCCTCTCCGTCCAAAGACAGCGTCGTCGGAAAACGGGTGCGGGAGCGCGCGCGGCCCGCGCGTTCTGCGCTGTCGGCTGCGCCGCGCGGCAGCCCGCCGCCTCCCTCCTCCTCGTCGATCGTCCCCGCCCCTTCCGGATGTCTTTGAGACGTGCGGGGCTGTGAAGAACAGCCACTGGAGCCGCCGCGGCTGTTTTCTGCACGATAAATCGCGCCTCCGCCGCCGCCTTCGCCGCCCGAATTCTCCCTTTCCGAACCGCGATTCGATCAATTGAAAGAGGGGAAACGTAATTGGAACACTCACGACCACCGGGTAACGGATTCCGGCCGAGATTAATTCCTCAATTTCCCGAATTTCAAACGATTCGCCGGAACGAATTCATAACGAGCAGCGAACTTCAGACGTCAATTACGGTCGCATCCGGGATCGGATGATCCCATACGACCTATCAACGCGAAGCTCATAAGACGAGGATTCCATAGGTCCAAGCCTATTGGAAATCCGACCCCGGAACCGCCGGGAATCGCCGCCGCAAAATGCGGCGGAACCCTAGAAAACTAGGGTTTCCTGGCCAATTTGGGAATTTCTGGACAGCACGACCACTTCTCCTTTCCGACGCTATTCCGGACAAACCAGAAATTGGAATAGGTCGTGCGACCTATCCAGACGAAGCTAACGTGAAGAAGAACAAACCTATCCGCACGGATCGGAAGGATACTGTAGCACGCGCGCTCACGCGCTGTCGCAAGTCGGCGCCCATGTTCTGCCAGAAACTAAGTTTTCGCCCTTCCGCTCCGTCGCGCCTCGATTTTCGTGCCAATCGGACCAATTACAGTACAACAAACAGTACAATCACATAGCACATTGATCCTATCAACTACTCGTGGATTTTCTCACGAGAAAAACGTTACAACGGGGTCAAAACAAGTGGCTCGCGAGCCGCCCCCAAACACGAAATAGCCCGATAACGACGAAATAAAACCTAATTATGCAACAATCAGAGCCTAAACCAGGCTCTGATACCAATTGAAGGAATAATAGGGTTTATAGTAAGGCTACCTTCCTCCTGGTGTGTTGTCGCGGCTCCGATTGTTGCTCCTGTGTCAGATCTTCTGATCTGTGTCCCGGCCTTTTTCTCCCTCTGGGTGGTCAGAGATCTGAAGAAAATAAATTTATTCTCTCTCTATAAACTCACGCCACTCTCGATTTTTATGAATCAATTGTGTGAGTTTCTGAACAGAATACTAATATATATAGGCTTCAAAAACCTATATAATATTAATATATTTGTAGCCCATTAATTTAATTATAATCCAATGGGCTTCTATTAAATCAGCCCATAATATAATTAATTAATTTATTGGGCTACTAATATTTATCAATTAATTGGCCCAGCCAATTAATTCCAGATAAATAACATTATTAAATAATGTAAAATACATTAATCCATTAATAATGAATTCTGAGAGATAATAAATTACTAGGCAACTAATTGGGCCAGATCAGGGATCCAATACAAGAAATAAAGCCGGGCCTCCAATTAATTAATTAATTATCCATGCTCAGCCCAGAGCAAAATTAATTAATTAACACAGATTCATTCCACTAGAGAATCCGTGCTGACTTACCCCTTTATCCCAATTTGAGCAAGGGCTTGTATTTTAGACTTAATCGATTTCCGTATTTAAGATAGAAATATCCGTTAATTAATTAAGCTTACATACTGCTTAAATTAATTAACATCTTGTATTCCTGAGTAGTACCACTCGACCTTATTAACACACCTGAACTTAATCAACCGGCCGGGTTTAGTGTGCTAATCCTTTCGAGTTCCTCAGGGGATATTATCAACCCATTCTCGGGATACGGCCGCAAGATACGGACAACCGGCTCGAGCCACAAATGACTACTAACACCCAAGATACGTAGATCCGGTCGCTCATTGGACGTTCACCATAGTAGGTCAAAGTGATAGATAGCCAAATGCACTCAGCTGAAGTCTTACCAAGCTTAAGACTAGCTAAGTCACCGAGATCTTGGTTTTCCACTAATGTCAGTTAGGAAAACACATCTCACTGTGATCCGTCAATACACCACCTTAAGTGTACCAGTAAAGACAAGCAGCTAAGACAAGCCACTTCTTATCTAAACTGCAGCTTAAACCGACAACTTCATCCTTAAGTTGTCTCAGCTGTGTTAACTGTTTATATCTTGTTAGTTCAACCAATTTGTGTTGTCTTCTGTGATACCCGACACACCACACAAATCTAACTATTATACAAGATAAAGGATAACATGTGCAAATATACATATTTATCAGATAGGAGAATAAAATAGTGGTAAGGACAAAAACACATTGTATACAAGCATAAAAAGTGCTTCCAGTATACAAAATCCCAACAGAAACAACATATAGAATAATCATCAAGGATCAAACTACATGATGAGTTATGTCCAATATAGAATGAGAGAAAGTCAACTATAAAGAAAAACAAGGGTAGGGGTTCAAAGAAAAGGAGGATATTGCCAATTCATATTTTCAACAGATTTCTAACAAATACATAGAAATATCATCTCGGATCAAGTATCAATATAAATGGGGGGTGAGTTTAGCACCAAGGTGGTACAACTGTTTAGTCAAAATAAAATGAGTGAAAGTATGCAACAAAAGGAACAACCTTGTCAATCTTATAGTAGCAATATGATCATTTACTAGTTTATATAGTTGCACGTCTACTCCTTTAAGTTCAAGTCTTCATCAGATCCGCTTCCTCAACGTTCAAATTCGAGTGTCTGAATGTATCGGGGGTTTATCATATGATACCGTAAAATACCAGTGTCTCACTTATACCTTTGCCTTTGCATCATGCTGTTCAACATCGTATGATCGTGATCAACTATTTTAAGCCTATTAAGTTCTTGGAGATGCTCCGCGAGAACTATTCTGACTCTGTTTGCACTCTTGAGGGATCTTCAGCAGTGATATTTATAAAATGACCTCAGGTAAACATAACGATATTTTATAGTCATTAGGTTAAGGCAATGTCATAGCTATATTCTATTAAACTTGTGCAGAAGATCTATATTAAAAGGGTTCCACAGACCATGGTTTCACTTCATAAATTTTAATATTCTATATATAGATTTCTTAACGAGACTAGATTATAACAGAATTGGTTTCATATTAAAATAATAAATCCTCTAGGAGTTATAACCAAAACAATACCTATTATAATTTAGCTACAATTGTGGGACCAAAAGTGCTTTAAAATTTTTAGAATTCGACACACGTTTAGGGGATATGCAGAGGAATACCATATCAAAATTTCACGCTCTATGGATAAGTGACGACTTGAGAAAATACAGAACAGTGTCCACAAAAATCAGCTCTACTGAATGCATGGCTCTAATTAACTAACGAAAGTTTATATTAAACTGATTTTACTTTCATGGATTAAAAATACAAAATAAATATGTTTACAAAGATCTACGAGTATAAAGTATTTAGGGAATAAAATCAAGGCAAGATAATTTTTTTGGAGTGAGATATAAACGTTTACTAAGCCCTATAACGGATGCATGGTTTTTTGGCATCATAGAAGTGTAAATTCATTAAAAATATACAAAATTATCCAAAAATCACCAAACTATACAGAGATATTAAAAACATCCTAAATGTTGTCTCTATAGTTTTTCTAGAATTTTTCAAGTAACAAAAAGATCGAGTAATTGGCTTTAAAACTCACGGCGGAATCGTAAAACTCGAAAATACGTTCTGCCTAGAATCTCTCTACTCTAATCGGATTTTAAACAAAATCTTGCTATCCATATTGGACCTTGTGTGAGATCTATCATAACCTTACATGATTATCCTAGGGAACATTATGCATGTAGCATGCAATGCATCTCTAAGAACATTTGAGTTGTGAGAAACATAATAGGGAATTTAAACCAAGAGAATTACTTCATATGCTAAGATTTCCACATGCAGCCTCATACCCCTTCATGCATGAACGATTCGTACCAAATCTCAACCCATCAACAACTCGATTGACTTTGTCCTATCTCAAAAACATCATGTTCGTCGCAAAAGGAAGAAAATGAGTACAATATAACAAGGTGAAAGAGATACTTACTTAATGTATTACACTAGCTACTAAGAACTCCTAAGACTTGCTTCCCTCCCAAGCCGATGCAACAAGATGAAGAGGAAATCTCACTAAGCTTGTGTTTTTGGTGTAGAATCAAGCTAGATGGTAACAAGTATTTAAAGGGGTATGGTCATGATTGTCTACTATGTAGCCTATTAGTAACCTTTGTGCATGGAAGGCACATAGAAGGTGAATTGGAAATGTGAATAGTTCCCCAACATGAACTACTACAATGCATGTCTATTCCATTTGATTGAAACAAGCTTTGTGCTCATGCATGTACTACAATGCATGTCTATGCTCACATCATCCCTTCACTAAGTTGTCTCTCTAGTGGGTGGCATGCTCATGCATGTTGAGATGGTAGTTCCTCCACGTGGTGAATCTTTTACATGCAACTAGGAGAGAATACTTCACTAATCCTTTATATATATATATATATATATATATATATATATATATATATATATAGAACAACTAGTTGTTATTAATTACTCAATTAATGATACCTATAGTGTCACAAATTAGGACTATATTCTAATATGGTAACGTAGTTTACTAAATGATTGTCTAGAAATCTCTCTTAGTACGAATATATTTACGGCCTATACTAGTTTAGTCGAATAATGTGACGCGACTATCTAAGACCACACTAATGTATAATGCTACAAGTACACTATACATGAATACCGATTTTCTAAGGCATAATGCGTTACTCTTATGTGAATAAGGTACGACGGTGATATTTTTATGCTACCCGATTCGCTCCTAGGCTTAAATATTGATTCGTAATATATAAATTTACGAGTTATTACAAGTGAAAATTACGGATTTACGGACATACGATAATTGAGGTTGACAAGTTAAATTATTCTTACACTTTGGTACAATAAGTAGAGCTCACTAGCCGAAAACCTCGAAACAATTCCGATGTTGCCTATGAAAACAAATTAAGTTATAAGCTAAACTTGGATAAATGAATTTAACAATATATAATATATTATACAAAGCTCCGCTCATCTTCGTATGGTCCAAATAAGTCTAAAAAAGATCATAATATTTTATTATGAATTTTTTTAAAAGATATAATTATTATATAATACGAATTAAAACATTAAAATTATTATAATATTTTCGGTTCGGTTTGGTTCGGTTAACCAGTGCTTAATCCAAAAACCAAACCGAAAACCAAACTTATAAATAATAAAAACCAAATACCAAATCGAAAAGTTATGGTTCGGTTTAGTTCGATTCATATAAATTTGGTTCGATTCGATTTGGCCGGTTATCTGATCAGATTGACAACCCTAATTAAAAGGTAAACAATACCAATTGGATTGGTAGAAAACTGGCTCTATATTTGGTAAAGGCTAAATTATTATATAAATTCGTTAATGCATATACATTAAGGAGAAAGTAAGGTCATCTTCTGCTTTCCGATGTACATGTTAAGGAAAATTCATAAGTGCATGCTTATGTTTGTGCATTTTGATTCCATCGAGGCAAGCCCACTCCTTGCTTATATTAATTAGGAAAATGTGGCCTAAATAAGTATTCCATTAAATGATAAACATATATATACATGTTCAACAATAAGGAAAAAAGAAAAAGACAAGTTTGTTGTATTAGCCATCAAGTATTAACTATAACTATAGTGATTACTTATTGGGAATCTCAATTGCAAGTGATTAAGGTTCTGAATATAATTCACTAGTTTTCACGCTTTTTTTTTATTTTTATTTTTATAATATCCTTCTATTTGTTTGCTACTACATTTGCATAGCCTAATGGTAAGTCATATTTCTACACAAATTTTGTATTCGAGATTGTTACTACCAACCAATAGGTTTTGAATTCGAGCTTGCCTAGTTATATTACCGACAACATTTACTGTAGTTGGTATCCACACCTCTATATAAATGATTGATTTGTAGTTGATACAACGTTCAATGTCAATTAAGGCCGATTTTAAATTAATAATATATCACATTTGATTTCTAGATAAATTTGAACCACAGAAGAGAAATTATTACTGGCCATGACCTTTGAGTTGATATAGTTCCCTTGAGTTGATCTCGATTCCCATTCCCTCATATTGTCTCCTCTCTTTATTACTTATTTCTTTTATTTCTCTTATTATTTTCTACTTCATTTTGTCTTGCTCTTATAAATACTAAAGCTATTCCATGTCGTTTGTCTGATATTGTTACATGTTAACGATTCTTAATGGTCATTAATATGTTATTAAATCACTTATTTAATATATTAAAAGAATAAAAATACATTTATATTTTCGTTGTAAGTAACTTTCATGGAATTAAGAAACTAAATAAAATAAAGCACCACATTAATACATTATTTAAAATCTGTTGTGATTGAAATATAAATCACAAAAATTCCAAGAGTATAGTATAAAGAATTTATTAATGAGAATATGTTTGTGCATGTTGATTCAATCGTGGCAAGCCCACACCTTGCTTATATTAATTAGGAAAATGTGGTCTAAATAAGTGTTTCATTGAATGATAGACATATATGTACATGTTCAACCATAAGGAAAAAGATAAAAGACTGTTTGTATTTGTCATCAATATTAACTATAATTGTAGTGATTACTGATTAGAAACATCAATCGTAAGTAATTAAGGTTCTAAATTTAATTTAATAATTTTTCACGCTTACTTTTATATATATATATATATATATATATATATATATATATATATATATATATATATATATTTTCTATTCGATTACTACTATATTTACATGGCTTAAGGTAAGTCATTCTTCAACCAAGCAAGAGGTTTTTTTCTACTATATTTACATGGCTTAAGGGTAAGTCATTCTTCTTCCAACCAAGAGTTTTTTTAATTCGAGCTTGTCTAGTTATATTACCAAGGACGACCCAATCGGAGGCAGGCAGGGCGACAACCCAGGGCCTCAAATTTTAAGGGTCGCAAAAAACTTTTTTGGCCCAAACTTGCATGCTACTTTTGTTTTCAATTTTGACACACAATATCAACTTGAGCCCAAATATTATTACTGTAAAAATGTATTATTATCTAGCGTCCGAAATGATAAGTACCAAAAGATAGAAAAATAGTTAAGATAGTCGAATTAAGTGGGTTAATCGTCTATGTTAGATTGTTCAACAATAATAGAGATTAAAATTGGATTTCTTCATTGTAATGCTATCTAAACATTAAATCCAGAGTTGTACAACACGCTAGGTTGTGGTTAGGTTAGGGAGTAATTGGAGAATTGTTCAAGAAGTCATTAGCGACTAAGTAAGTAGGAATTTGGATATGTACGTGTGCAATACTGTATCCTATAATCCTTTGATCCTAGGAATTAATTAAATCTATGCATCAATGATTGAAGTAGTTATCTCATACAAGTTACTTGAGCCGAGTCTACCTTCCCCTATTTCTTTTCTCTCAATTTACGTTTCTGCTATTTAAATTTATTTGTCTATGTTGTAAACCCAAGATTTATGCATTGGGGCATCCCCAAACTTTAATCAAAATGATAGATATAGTTTATTTACACTGTTCCTTGAGTTCAACCTTGTTCATTACTAATTATAAAATTTTGAGTGTGGCATGAATTTTATTTGGTTTGAAAACATCGACCATTAAGGTGCTATATCACCTCCAGAATTTTGCATATATACTAAAAAGTTATAACTAATTATATTAAATGGAGTTGGTTCAGCGGATAAAAAGCATTACCTAAATGTAGAATTGGTGTGAGTTCAAATCTTTCCACTAACAATTTAATTATTCTCTAAATTTAATACATAAATTAAACTTGTGGAAGAGAATTTAAGAGTTTTTGTAATTTCTTCAATTACAAAATAAGAACAACCTCTTTTGTCTCCACACCAAAAAAAAAAAAACTTACTTTTAACACAACCACTTAAACTCCACAAAATCAACTAAAACTACACCGAGGTTGTGTTCTTCTTTTGTTTTTTAAGTTTTTAAACTAGAATTTGATACTATCCGAGATTATTTGTAGCATTTTTTTTCTTCTTTTTTAAAAAACATTGAAGTCTACTATCAGACAATATCCCTAACTTTATTTTTTATTTTAATGAACCTAAAACCCTTCTACGATCTATAAATTGCTATGTTAGTTTCTAAATATGATATGCCCAATTTGGTTCTTAACTAGAGTATCTGTTATAATTGAATAACTATCATGAATTCACAAAAAAACCATGTAACATGTTCCGGGATCATGATTAACGAGTTAATGCTCGTTGCTTAACACCCCCACAGTAAAATCTAGGCTCAACCACTGTTGATGAGTTTCTCCTGCCATGAAAAATGCTTCATCTAATTTCTTCTATTCGAATAGAGGTAAATTTGGACAGCCAAGGTATTAATTAGAATATCAATTAGTTAGTGGGAGTGATTATCAAAGTTCATCAGATGAATAAGAAAAACAACTCAAATTGGATAAAACGTATAGCTAGCCAGACAACAACAACAACAACAACAACAACAACAACAACAACAATAATAATAATAATAATAATAATAATAATAATAATAATAATAATAATAATAATAATAATAAAAAAACTGAAGATATTGAAATAAAATATAATTTTAATTGGTTGTATGAATCGACAACCTTTTGCAAATTTTATTTATTGAGGTATACCTGTAATATGCACAATTGGAATGAAAATTGGCAACTAGTAGTACTCATACATGTATATAGTCAAAATTTATTAAAGTGCAAAAGCAAATGAAGTAAAAAAGCAGTCCCATGCACATGTTATGGCATTAATTGTTCCAATAAATATATTTGTATAGGGACTAATGTTGGTCCCGAGAATAAACGTTCAGGTGTAGAGGGGGGGGAGGAGGGGGTTGAATACACCTGAAAACTGATCAGCTTTAAACGCGAATAGTCCTTTTCAGGAGAGTGTCGTACTGAACAAGTTCAGTAGACCAAATAAACTGTTCTGGATCGCGTGGCAGAGTGACTGACTTCACTGAGGCCTGCTAGCTGGCTAGAGTCAGAATTCAGTACCGTTCAGCTAAAGTTCAGTAGTGCGGAAATGTGTAGGCCCAAATTCAGTTGAGTTTAGAAAACATTTTTAATAAAATAGTTTCAGTATGTTAGTGCAATCAATTAAGCTTGCTGAAACTCAGTTGAATGATTTTTGAGATATTTTCAGTATGAACAGTAATCAATGCAAGAGTTAAAACAGAAAAACGAACACAGAACACATGCAGTTTTTAAAGTGGTTCGGATCCAACAATCCTACGTCCACTGTCCCGAATGATCAGGAGGCTATGTATTATACTGAGATAGTCTCAGTTGGTTTGTACGCTGGACAAACACTGGCCTTAGTGATTATACTGAGCAAGTCTCAATTTACAGGGTATCAAACTAAGTGTTTGAAAAACTCTCCAACTATGAAGGAGTCCTTTACAATAAGGATCGGTTCATATATGAACTCCTTCGTCTAAGCTATGGATATGATCAGTGAGCTTAGGTTAGAGGGATAGGGAAGGAGAAAGTGGCTTCCCGGAGCGACGAACGGTTAAGTAAAGACTTAGGTTCGTGTTCAGTCGCTTGGATACTAGAGGCTTTATAATTCTGGTTCAGCTTGGTTCCCTATGAGCGAGTATGTCGTCTTTCACCGGAAATTATTCTTCGAACTTCTTGCGGAAGACTTAGAACATTTTGAGTTGCTCGTGAATGCTCGTGTGTTCGGTTTCTAGGTTCGCTCGTGTTGGTCGTAGATGAGCTTCAATTTGAATTGTATCCCTCTATTTATAGAGTAGAGATAAGGATAGATCCAATGGAGATGACGATCCTTGTGTCTCTCTCTTTTGGGTAGCTAACGGCTCTTTCAAAGTATGGTTGCAGTGTCCTTTCCCTCCATTTCTGGAAAGTTCTTGACTTGCAGCTTTAATCAGAATATGGACAGCTGGTTGCTTGTTATTGGTCGAGGATAAAGAAAGTAGGTGAGACAGAACAGACTTCAAGGTAGATCAGAAGCTGACTTCTCTCTTCCTCGTATGACTCTGCTGATTTAGACTTGCAAATCCTGACAGTTTAGAGGACTGTCTAGCCGTTGTTGAGTCTGATCTAAATTCAGTAGCATGTTCCTACTGAGTCGGGTCTACTGAAGATCAGCTCCGAGTTCAGTGAACTACTCCTACTGAGTTTAGTTCCACTGACTCCTTTCAGTATACTGCTACTGCTGAGTCCAGTATCACTGAGTCTTCTTCTTCTGGTACTAAGGCTGGTAAACTACTGAGTGCCTGAACCAAATGAACAGTGTCTGTTGAGTCTGAAACCTCAGAGACAGAACAACGTAATACAACTGAATGGTTCATCACTCAAAGTAGGGTTTTGGGATCTTCAAATCTTCAGCAAATATTTAGAACACTGGGCTACTGAGTTATCTCTCAACCGATTGTGAGACGACCGAATCATCTCCCAACATTTTCCCCCTATTTGATGATGCCAAAACCTAAGACTATGACTATCAGAAACAGAGCTCCTTACAAGTATTACAAGTAGAATCAGTGGAGTTGTACTTCAAGTCCTAGACTACTGAGGGAATCAGGGAAGAATTATCAGAACTTATACAGAAAACTAATCAGCAATTTCTGCCTTTCTAACAACATTTCCCCCCCATCTAAAAGCAATCTAATAGATCAGAATCTAACAAGGTAAAAACTGACAGAATAAATATAAATATATATTCAGTGAGTTTGTGAGTCAGTAATCACTTGAGTGATTCTGTGTGTTAAGCATAAAGACAAACAGGGCCATATAGACAATAAGGAATTGTCAGGGCCGAACAATAGTGATGTTTTATATAAAAGGAATGGTCAGTACAGATACATCAACTGCTATTCTAAGAAAAACAGAACATAAGAGAAATACTGAAGCTATCTATCATCCGAACTGCTGAATCCTGTCTTTGAAGTCCTTTGATTTTGATTCAGGAAGAGGCAGTCCATACATTCTGTAAGTAGTCTTCCTCAGTTTCAGTATCTCTGGCAAGTCAGCAGGCTCATCTTCATCCAAGTGTCTTGCTTGGGCAGCATCTTTAATCTCTTTCTCAATTACTCCATAATGAACAGAGCCATCTAGTTGCAGTGGGGGAGGCATGATCCTTGGAGCTGGGACTCTGACATCAATTTTATCTGCTATGGCCTTCTGAACTCTAGGAAATATCTCTGGGTCGGTCTTCAGAAGCCATTCAGCAAATGCGATAGACTTGTGTGTCTCAGGCCAGTATCTCCAGAAATAATATCTCTTGATGTAATATGCCTTTAGTGACTCCCACCTTTGAGATCTTTCACATGGCATCCATTCATCCACTCTGGGCCATCTGTGAATTTTCAGGTCAGTAGGCTTCCTGAGTCTTCTATACTTATATGGAATATCTGCCTTCTCAGGAATCCTTTGGCTAGCTTCCTTCTCAGCCTTTAGCCTCAGAGCTTCTAGATTTTCCAATCTGAGCCTTTCTCATGCTGCTTCTATTTGCCTTGCTTCTGCTCCTCTGAATAGATACCTCTCCATCTGATCCCAAATTCTTGCATTTCAAGCTCTTGACTCTTCGAGGGGACGTAGGAGGGTACATGAACTTCTTCTTCTGAATCAGCAGGGGTAGATGATTTTTCCTTTGAAGTACCTTGCTGACCAGTTGTCTGCTGCTGCTGCTCCTCCTTTTCTTTTTCTTTGTCTGCCTCGTCACTCAGCTTTAATGTTCTTGGAGGCAGCCTTGAACCAGATTTTCTACCACTGCTTTGGAGCTTTGGTCTTGCCTTTGGCTGGCTTTTTCTTTGTCTTATTGGCAGCCTCAGCCTCGGTAATTTCTCTTGCAAGTTTTTCATCCGCAGCAATCTGAGCTTCTGCCTCCGGAGTGATGTATCTTTTAGGTCCTTTCTTTTTAGAAGGAGGAGTTGGAAGCTTCAGTAACTTCTTGCCTTTTCCGGCAACTGGAGGAGGTAGAGGGGCCTCTTCCTCTTCTGCATACTCAGCAATCTCCTTGATTATGTCACTTGGAGTTTAGGTAGCTTGAGTAGCAGAGTCCTTGGGTCCTGAGCCACTTGGGCCGGTCTCAGCAGACACTACATCGCCTACTGCTGAGACACCTTGGGCCTCGCCAGACTGAGTAGAGGGACCAGTGGGAGCAGATTGCTGACTCTGGGTTGCTCCGGCCACTGTCCTAATTCCTCTTGGTACTCTCAGTACTTTCCCTTTTGTAATCTTCAGCTTGCCTTCCCCCTTTTTGGCATCAGCAAATACGCTAGGGTGGGAACTGGTACCTTCTTATCCAGACTTTTGTATGCTGCTGACAGATCATCCAAGGCGTACTGCAGCTTTGTGAATCGTTCCTGCAGTTTGTTTCTCTCTTCAGTAAGTTGGTCGATGTACTTATTGTGAGAGGCGTCGACTGCTGTCTGGATATCTTGCAACTTTTTATCCACTCTCTCTTCCATAGCCTTCTGAATAGATTGGAGTCTGAGTTTGGAGGCCTGAGAGACGGAAGAGACGGATTCAGTGTGAGCTGACTGGGCGGCCTTATATTCTTCCAGGAGCTTTGCTTGGCCAGCCTGCATCAACTTCAGTTGCTCTTCGAAGTCAGCTCGTTGAGTGGCAAGTACTTCAGTTAGGATTGTGGAGAAGTCGGGGGCAGACGAATTCTGAATGATCGTTCTGAGCCCCTTGATCTCTGCACTCTGAGCCTGAGTGGTCTGCCTCCACGTCTTGTGGACGGCACGGGCGAGGAGTCGGTTCTGAGTCCCTTGACTCCTCAGAGCCCTGGCCACTAACTTTGAATGTCGGCTTTTAGGGTTGGGCGCTACCTCGAAAGTAGACTCAAGTAAGAGTTGAGCGGGTTCTGCTGACTTCGAGGTACCAGCCTCCGACTGACCTGGTCCAAGGATACTGAGAGGAGGTTCAGCGGTAGAAGTTGGTGCATCCTTGTCCAGTTGAGTTCCCTCATCAAGCTTCTCAGGGCCTGAATCACGGGGTGGGTCTTGACCATCGGGGTCAGACCCATCTGAGGGTACCGATGCCGAGATTGGTTGGCGGTCATTCAGCATGGCTAGCATGGTAGCCCTCAAATCGTCCAACGAACATATATTAGATGGCTTTGTGTAGCCGATTTTGTGCCTTATCATCAGCTCCTCCTCGTGGAGCTGTTTGCAGGAGTGGTGTTTGATTAATCTGTTCAGAGTAGACCACTCCTGGAATCTGATCAGCATGTGGAGCCTAGCCTGCCTTGCCAGTATGATGAGATCAGTATGGCTGGCTATCTCCGGGATTCGTTCAGCAATCTATCGGGAGGCTCTTGATTGCAGAGTTGATGCCTCTATCCCGATCGATTCGGATTCAGAAGTAGTCTCAGAATCTTCAACTTCAATGGGAGACGGTTGCTTCTCAACAGACGAAATGTTGCTTAGTGGAGGGACATCCAAGGGGCTCTCAGTCGCAGGGATCTGTTCAGATTCGATCCCTTGGTCCACTGTCTTGCCTCGTTCAGTGGAGACGGCCTTCTCCACTGACGGAGTCTTCTCTGAGGACTCAGACTCGTCCCTCAGCTGTAGAGGTGGTTCGGAAGCTACCTCTGGTACGACCTCACTGACTTTCTTCAGTCTTTTGGTCGGCGTCTTCGGAGTAGACTTGGGAGGGGACCTCTTCTTCGTAGGAGTGGAGGTATTCTGAGTTCCTGAATTGGGGTCAGCAGGCCCAGACCCAATCTGCTGAAGGGCCGTTGCCCTGCTCTGGAAACGGACCTTCTTCGGATTAAAGTACTGCTTGTCAGCATTTGCAATGTTGTCTGTTCCCCAGAAGTCCTCTATCATTATAGACAGCTTCAGTTCATATAGTAATTTTCCCTTTACTGCAAGGCGCTGGGAAAGCTTATCGAATTTCGCGGACTGCGTCATGAATTCTTTGAGGAAGAATTCTATCCAGTTGATCTTCGCATGGTCATAAATGACCATCATCATTTGTATTTTAGGCCTCGACACTTGATCAAAGGATCCTGCCTGACTCGTCAGCAACTGATTCACAATATAAGCCAATGCTCTGAATTTCGGGAGCATGGCGTTCTTTGGAAACGCTGCTCTGAAAGAGCTTGGCTTCCTGCAGAAGATCTCAAGGTATTCATCCATCAAGTCATCTTTGTAGGCCACGGTACTGATTCCTGCGCTGGGAAGTTTGAAGCTTCTCTGAAGAGCCTTTTCTTATAGACATCGTCTTTATCTCTGAAATGGCAAGAGAGGGGTATCCAACTGTATGGACAACATATCTTCATCGGATATCACTCTCTATGGACTCTGAGTTCAAGTACAGCTTAGCAATCTGGCGCGGGAGGAAGTATTTCGGCTTCCTCGACAGAAATCCCTCTAAGCCGGTCGTTCTTAGGGCATCAAAAATCTCCTCCATGTACTCGAGTTCGCAGACATCAAACTCCATCATGGGTTCGCACCAAACGTGATCCTTCTCCAGGATCCCTTGCATATCAGAGGGGACGTTAACAACTACTCCTGCCATGTTTGTATTCTGCAAATCAACAATATCAGTATCGAGGAAAGAAATATATTACAAGTATAATATACGATGCTAAATGATTAAGAAGAATTTACCGACGAGTTTTCTGAGTTTTTGAAAATGAGTTTGCAAGGAAACAGATGCTTTTTCTCAGATAACTAGGGTTATGAAAATTTGCAGAGTGAAAATGGCGGTTTCTAAACTTTGAACGTGTTTATATATGTTAAATAAGATGAACAGTTAATAAATCCACGGTTAAGTTTGAAATAGCTTTTGAGATGGACGACGAGGATTTAATGTTATAAAATAGGTAATGATCATTTTAGCCGCCTAAGTCAAAATACAGTTGTAAATAGCCAAAGAAGTAACTTGATACGACATGCATTAAATGCGTTGCAAAGTTCAACATACTTTACATAGAATGTCGTGTATTTAATGTAAACCGTTATATTAAATGACATTTCATAAGGCATTGAATACGAAGCTGAATCTGAGTCATAAATGCACTGGATATTTCATTGGCTACTGAGTAGAGATACGCAAACCTGTCAGCTGAACATCGTAGTCAGCGATACCTCGTTGTAGATGGTTGCTGAGTCTCTACGTCTCGAATTTTACTCGCATCGAGAGTGAACATTCCCCCCTGTCGAATGCTTCTCTCCCCGAATCCACTTACTGACCGGAGTCGGTAGGGTCAACAGAGACTTAGCTCTACCGAAAATTCTATGAATTTGGCTTCAGCTAGAGGCTTGGTCAGTATATCTACCCTTTGGTGGTCAGTATGGATCTTTTCCATCCTGATATCCTTCTTTTCAACATGATCATGAATGAAGTGGTGTCTGATGTCCACGTGCTTGCATCTTGTGTGAAGTACTGGATTTTGAGTGATTGCAATTGCACTGGTGCTGTCATAGAAGATCGGCACTTCATTCTGAATAACATCATAGTTGCATAGCTGCTGTCTCAGCCAAAGGATTTGGGCGCAGCAACTTCCGGCAGCCATATATTCAGCTTCAGTAGTTGACGTTGCTACTGAATGCTGTTTCTTTGAAAACCATGAAATCAGCTTACTGCCAAGGAACTGACATGTTCCAGAAGTTGACTTTCGGTCAATTCTACATCTCGCATAGTCGGCATCGGAATAACCAGCTTAGTTCAATATTATCATCACCGGATACCATAAACCCATGTCGGTGTTCCTCGAGATAGCGGAGAATCTTCTTTGCTGAGTCCATATGACTCTGCTTAGGATTCGCCTGAAATCGAGCGCAGACACCTACATCATAAGTTATGTCAGGTCGAGTAGCTGTTAGATATAATAATGAACTAATAATAGCACGAGATTCAGTATGGTCTATTGATACTCCCTCTTTATCAAGATCGATTTTCATGTTCGTCATTCGTTTGCCAGATGTGCAACCGAACTTCTTGATGAGGTCTCGAGTGTATTTACCTTGATTGATGAACTTTCCCTTCTCAAATTGTTTGACTTGGAAACCGAGGAAATAGTTTATTTCTCCCATTATTGACATCTCGAACTTGTCCTTCAACATTTTCTCAAATTATTGACACATGATGACGTTCTTCAATCCGAAGATTATGTCATCTACGTAGATCTGCACAAGTTATCTTATCGTCTTCCAGTCGAATGCTGAATAATCTGCGGTCTACTGTGCCTTTCTGAAAACCTTTCGGAAGAAGAAACTCAAATAGGTATCGTACCAAGCCCTAGGTGCTTGTTTTAACCCATACATAGTCTTTCTGAGTCTGTAGACCTGATGTCCCTGCTGAAAATCGGGAGGTTGTTCTACATAGACTTCTTCTTTCAGCACGGCGTTCAGGAACGCAGACTTCACATCCATTTGATAAACTCTGTATCGCTGATGTGTTGCGTAGGCTAGAAATAGTCTGATTGTCTCCAATCTTGCAACTGGAGCGAAAGTTTCATCGAAATCTATTCCTTCAGCTTGACAATAGCCTTTTGCCACAAGTCTTTCTTTGTTCCTTACTATAACATTTTTTTCATCTCGCTTGTTCTTGAAGACCCATTTAGTTCCAATCACGTGTTGATGCCGGGGTCTGTCAACAAGCTCCCATACTTCGTTTCTCGTGAACTAATTCAGCTCCTCCTGCATGGCTATGATCCAATCAGCGTCCTTAAGTGCATCCTCAACTGACTGAGGTTCTTCAGTAGACAAGAAACAGGAATATAATGCGCTTTCTCCCTGACAGAATCTGGATCTTGTCTTTACGCTTGCTGAAGGATCTCCAATAGTTAAATCAGAAGTGTGAGCGTCCAGCCACGATCTACGATGTTTCAACTCTTCATCTGAGATTTGTTCAACATAGATAGTAGGTGAGTTAGGCATTTCAAATGTACTATTCTGAGATTGAAGTAATTCAGTCACTAGAGTTGGGTGTACTGAGTCAACAGGTTCAGGGGCATTTAGCTCAGGAACTTCATCTGTTCCACCGGAATTATTATCCTCAGTAGAGGTCTCAGTAACCACTTAGGTTTCTTCATCGACCTGAGTTACCTGAGATTGACTCTGTTCGGTAGAGTCAATCTGTTCAACTACTTATGCTGCTGGCTGAGATTCAGTAGACTTATCTTCAGTTTCTTCATTTGAATCATCATCCCAACACAACTGGATCTTTTCAACTTTATCTTTCAAGCTCAGATCCAGTAAGTGCTTACTGATGTCCTCATATTCTGGTTTAGATTTCATGCTCCTATCTTCAGTAGCAAACTCATTAAAAACAACATGAGGGCTTTCATCCACGCAAAGGGTCTGATAGTTAAAGACTCTGAAGGCTTTGCTGACTCGGGAGTATCCTAAGAAGTCTCCCTGGTCTGACTTGCTATCAAAGGTCTTCAACTGATCCTTCCCATTATTGTGGATAAATCACGAACACCCAAAAATATGGAAATAAGATAAAGAAGGCTTCCTGCCATTCCATGATTCATATGGTGTATTCTTATGCTGCTTTGTCAGTAGGGATCTGTTCTGAGTATAACATGCAATGTCTGTAGCTTCTGCCCAGAATTTGGTTGGGAGTCCTGAGTCTGCGAGTAGGGTTCTTGCTGCTTCTATGAGTGTTCTATTCTTCCTTTCTGCAACCCCATTTTGTTGAGGCGTGCGCACGGCAGACGTCTCATGCTCTATGCCTTCTGCTTTGCAAGACTCCTCCACCATATAATTCAGGAACTCGGTTCCTCTGTCTGAACATATCTTGACAATTTTGGGGTTCTTCTCGACACTGAGCCTTTTCAGAAGCGTTGGCAACTCTGTTTTGACGTCAGACTTATTGGCAATAAATATGACCCATGTGTAGCGCGAGTAGTCATCAATGACCACTAAAGCATACTTCTTACCTCTGATCGTCACCGGAGAGACTGGATCGAATAAATCCATATGTAGCAGCTGAAGGATTCCATCAGTGGAAGGAGATCAAACAGGAGGATTTTGATTCCTTGTTTGCTTTCCCTTCAGACATGCCTCACACTGAGTGTCTTTGCTGAATACTTCATTCGGCAGTCCTCTTGCTAGAGTGTTTCTTGCTAATTTGTTGAGCGTCTTGAAGTTGAGATGGTTGAGTCTTCTGTGCCAGAGCCACCCTGTTCTGTTGTCGTTCTTCGCCAACAAACAAGCTTCGTGTTCACCGAGTTCCGATCGGCCTACGTAGATATTCTTTTTGCGCGAACCTGACAATACTGTTTTCCCTGTAGACATGTCAATGACATCACAGAAACCAGCGTAAAAAATCACTCTATTCGAGTTATCACAAAATTGACTAATAGAGAGAAGATTATGCTGAAGTCCTTCAACATAAGATACTCTTGGAACCGTTGCGGTTCCAATGCTGAGTGTTTCATAGCCTCTGGTATAGCCTTTTGCGTTGTCTCCAAACTCGATTCGGGGTCCTTCTTCAGTAGTATAATTCTTCAGTAGGTACTTTTGGTATGTCATATGTCATGAGCATCTACTGTCCACATACCAAGGGTCCTTGTGCACCTGCAAAATAGAATTATATTTAGGTACCCTTTATTTTTGATTTTGGGTCCTTAGATGTTAGTTTTGGAAACCCAGATCTGTCTTACGACCCTTGTGGTCTCAGACAGTTTCTTCCCACTTTGATCAACATATTTGACCACTGGACTGGTCGATGCTGACTTCTGAGGCTTCACAGGTTCAGGAGTCCTGATCTTCTGAGTAGGTGGACAACTGACCTTTGCCTTCTGCACGGCTTTCTTTTTCCTCTTCTGACTCTTAGGTCCTCTTCTGACTATAGGATCATAGTAATATGACCCACAATGAGCTGGATGTGTCAGGTGCGGAGGTCCATACTGATCAGCCCACTTTGCTTTGCTGGTTCCCCCTTGACTGAACTGGGGTGTTTTGGTACTGATCTTCTTGTTAGAATGCTGATAGCTGTGAAGAGGTGCCTTCATCTTTTGTTTGTTCTTGGCTAGGGGGTTCAGAATCAATGCGTTGATAGTTTCCTCTTGAACAAATCAATCAGCTAGTCGGTTTTCTAAGCGTACGGGGGCAGATGAGGAGGCTCCATGACTGAATCCAAGTCCCTCCTTGCAGTGCTTGGGCTTGTTGCTTTCTAGCATAGCCTCAAGCTTCTTTTCAGCGCCCATGTACTGCTTTGTCATCAGGTTCCTCCAGACATCATCACTTTTCTTCGACAGTTCATACTCGGTCTTAAGTCCTGACAACTCTTGCTTTAGTAGACTCAGTTCAGTATCCTTCTGAGTCAAGTCTTTGGTCAAGACTGAGATCTGATCTTCTTGATGCTTAGACTTGGCCATCAGAGAGTTTATCTCCTCCCCGAGTCTCAACACAAGTCCTTCTGACTCAGTAGCAACCTGACTCTCCTGAGAAAGTCTCTGATTCTCCACTTTCAAGGTATCCAATTCCTGAAGAGTCTTACTGAGCTGCAAACTCATCTGAATCTTCTCGTCGAGTAGTTCTACATATGCGATTGCAACATCCAGATTCTCGTCTGCACCTGAAAGAGTGTCGTGTGTGCAGTGTGAAGAGGAGTTAAATGGTTCATGAGAGTTTACCTCATCCTCTTCTCCTGCCATGAGACACTTTTTAACGTCTTCTTCAAACTCTATGGCCATAAATGTCGCTTCATAGTCTGATGAATCCTTGAAGGAGTCGACTTCATCTGAGTTATCTGAGAGTTCTCCCTTTGAGCTTTGCGTGCTGCTCTCTCAGCAGTACTGAGCTCAGGACAATCATACTGATAGTGTCCTGGCTTCTTGCAGTTGTAGCAGGTAGTGACTCTCTCTTCTTTGCTTTCACTGTCTTTCGACTCAGCTCAATCCTCCTGTTTTCTGCATTCAGAAGTATGTGAGTCAGGAATGCGCTTAGGTGTGTATTCAGTCTTACCCTTGGAGTCTCTGACGACTCTTGAGAGCTTCATGCGCCTCTCCTTCTCCTTTTGATACTTCACGGCAAGCAGCGCGTACTTCTTAGCCATGTTTCCTTCTTGTAAGTCACTGAGTGAAGGTTCAGCCTTGCTAGAGGTTGGAGTTGTTGTGCTGACTGATGCTTTGAAGGCATGGTCTACTTGGGTGTCAGCTTCAGCTCACTACTTCCTTTGAGGTAGACCAAACTCAAACTCCTCAGCTTTAAATTCTGAAAAGATATGGTCAGGAGTAACAATATCTAAATCAGAATGTCTGAATAAAGTAGCAAAGGGAGTCCAGTGACCGTCTGGTAGTGCTCTCAAAATCTTGAGATTCATCTCTCGGTTGGAGAATGTCTTTCCCAGCCCGTTGATAGAGTTCATCAGATCCGTGAATCTGACGTTGAGATCTTCAATGGAGTCACCAGTAATGAGAGACAGTCTCTCTAGCTTCTGAAGTTCCAGCGCCAGCTTGTTTGCTTTGATCTTATGAGTCCTCCGACTTAGTAGAGCTAGAGCATCCCAGAGTTCTTTTGCGGACTTGCAGTCCTAAACTCTTCTGAGGTAAGAATCACTCAGGGTGGTCAGTATGGTATTTCTTGCGACGCAGTCTAAGTTGTGAAGCTTCTTCTCCTTCGGGGTGAAGAGACTTCTGTCCTTGGGGATCCTTTTCCCGGTCACCATTCCTCCTCTGTCTGCTGGGTCCTGAGTTACGACACTATCAACCATTGGAGCGATAGGTCCGTCCTCCAGTACCTCTGTCATGCTGTCGTGGAGGGAGGTCAGATGTGCCTCCATTCTGACCCGCCATACTCCATAGTTCTCTACTGAGAACATGGGTACCATCCTGATTCCTGACATATCGACATGATAGATAATGATATGAATGAAGAATGATATGCAGTGAAAATGTTTTCTGGATCCGTAGTAGACCAGTTTCAGAATAACAAGAGTCTTAGAGAACTCCTGCTTTGATACCAATTGTTGGTCCCGAGAATAAACGTTCAGGTGTAGAGGGGGGGGGGGTGAATACACCTGAAAACTGATTTCTCAGCTTTAAAAGCGAACAATCCTTTTCAGGAGAGTGCCGTACTGAACAAGTTCAGTAGACCAAATAAACTGTTCTGGATCGTGTGGCAGAGTGACTGACCTCACTGAGGCCTGCTAGCTGACTAGAGTCAGAATTCAGTACCGTTCATCTGAAGTTCAGTAGTGCGGAAATGTGTAGGCCCAAATTCAGTTTAGTTTAGAAAACGTTTTTAATAAAACAGTTTCGGTATGTTAGTGCAATCGATTAAGCTTGCTGAAACTCAGTTGAATGATTTTAGAGATATTTTCAGTATGAACAGTAATCAATGCAAGAGTTAAAACAGAAAAACGAACACAGAACACATGCAGTTTTTAAAGTGGTTCGGATCCAACAATCCTACGTCCACTGTCCCGAATGATCAGGAGGCTATGTATTATACTGAGATAGTCTCAGTTGGTTTGTACGCTGGACAAACACTGGCCTTAGTGATTATACTGAGCAAGTCTCGTATTACAAGGTATCAAACTAAGTGTTTGAAAAACTCTCCAACTATGAAGGAGTCCTTTACAATAAGGATCAGTTCAGATATGAACTCCTTCGTCTAAGTTATGGATATGATCAGCTGAGCTTAGGTTAGAGGGATAGGGAACGGGAAAGTGGCTTCTTGAGAATACGACCTTAATCGAAATGCATACATTTGTCTCATACACTATGGGGATGGTGAGAAGAGATATATTTTACAACCCACAGGGGCTATAATTGGAGATACCATTGTTTCTCGTACTTCGCTACCTTAGGACTGTTATAGTTACGGCCGCCGTTCACCAGGGCATCGGTCGCTGGCTCCCCTATCATCGGGTTTCGTGTTCAGTCGCTTGGATACTAGAGACTTTATAATTCTGGTTCAGCTTGGTTCCCTGTGAGCAAGTATGTCATCTTTCGCCGGAGATTATTCTTCGAACTTCTTGCGAAAGACTTAGAATGTTTTGAGTTGCTCGTGAATGCTCGTGTGTTCGGTTTCTAGGTTCGCTCATGTTGGTCGTAGATGAGCTTCAATTTGAATTGTATCCCTCTATTTATAGAGTAGAGATAAGGTTAGATCCGTTGGAGACGACGATCCTTGTGTCTCTCTCTTTTGGGTAGCTAACGGCTCTTTCAAAGTATGGTTGCAGTGTCCTTGACTGAGCCTCGAGTGGTCTACCTCCACGTCTTGTGGACGGCACAGGCGAGGAGTCGGTTACGAGTCCCTTGACTCCTCGAGCCCCGGCCACCGACTTCGAACGTCGGCTTTTTAGGGGCCGGGCGCTACCTCGAAAGCGGACTCAAGTAAGAGTTGAGCCGGGTTCTCGCCGACTTCGAGGTACCCGGCCTCCGACCGACTCGGGTCCAAGGATGCCGAGAGGAGGTTCAGCGGTAGAAGTTGGTGCATCCTTGTCCAGTTGAGTTCCCACATCAGGCTTCTCAGGGCCTGAATCACGGGGTGGGTCCTGACCATTGGGGTCAGACCCATCTGATTGGTTGGCGGTCATTCAAGCATGGCTAGCATGGAAGCCCTCAAATCGTCCAAGGAACATTTATTAGATGGATCTAAGTAGCCAATTTTGTTCCTTATCATCGGCTCCTCCCCGTGGAGTTGTTCGCGGGAGTGGTGTTTGATTAATGCTGCTCGAGTAGACCACTCCCGGAATCCGATCGGCATGTGGAGCCTAGCTTTGCCTTGCCGGTATGATGAGATTAGTGTGGTGGCTATCTCCGGGATTCGTTCGAAGCAATCTCTCGGGAGGCTCTTGATTACGGAGCTGATGCCTCTATCCCGATCGATTCTGATTCAGAAGCAGTCTCTGAATCTTCGACTTCAATGGGAGACGGTTGCTTCTCGGCCAGACCGAATCTTTGCTTAGTGGAGGGACATCCAAGGGGCTCTTAGTCGCAGGGATCCGTTCGGCTCAAGTATGGTTGCAGTGTCCTTTCCCTCCATTTCTGGAAAGTTGTTGACTTGCACCTTTAATCAGAATATGTACAGCTGGCTGCTTGTCATTGGTCGAGGATAAAGAAAGTAGGTGAGATAGAACAAACTTCAAGGTAGATCAGAAGCTGACTTCTCTCTTCCTCGTATGACTCTGCTGATTTAGACTTGTAAATTCGACGGTTTAGAGGAGCGGCTAGCCGTTCTTGAGTCCGATCTAAATTCGATAGCATGCTCTGCGCCGAGTCGGCTCTACTGAAGATCAGCTCCGAGTTCAGTGAACTACTCTTGCTGAGTTTAGTTCCACTGACTCCTTTCAGTATACTGCTCCTGCTGAGTCCAGTATCACTGAGTCTTCTTCTTCTTGTACTAAGGTTGGTAAACTACTGAGTGCCTGAACCAAATGAAGAGTGTCTGCTGAGTCCGAAACCTCGAGAGACGAACAACATAATACAACCGAATGGTTCATCACTCAAAGTAGGGTTTTGGGATCTTCAAATCTTCAAGAAATATTCGGAAGCATTGGCTACTGCGAGTTATCTCTCAACCGATTGTGAGAAGACTGAATCATCTCCCAACAACTAATAATGTGCTAGCGGTTGAATATTTATTAATGAGAATATGTTGTATTCTATTAATGAGAATATGTCGTATTCTATTTATTAATGTGGTAGTGGTTGAATATTTCACTTTATTTTCCAATTTATGAATCTTGCTTGTGACATTAATGAACATTAATTGAATACTTTTGTATATCAAATTTAAATTGTTGATTCCAATAGAAGAAAATTTAAAGATCAATAACATAATATGCACAATTAATTGTTACTTCTTTCATTTAAAGGCAAACAATACCAATTGTATTGGAAGAGAAGTGGCTCTAAACTTGGAAAAGGCTAAATCATTATATAAATTCATTAATGCATAAATATGTAAGGAGAAAGTAAGGCATTCTTTTTGTTTCTGATGTATATCACTACAAAAATTATGCAATTTACCGACGGAATTTGAGACGCTCAATTTACCGACGGAATACCGACGGATTATTTCCGTCGGCCACTTACCGACGGAAAAATCCGTCGTTAAATATAGAATTTTCAATTTTTTTTACATTTATTGCCGACGGAAAATTCCGTCAGCAAAGTTAAATTATTATTTATATTTATATTTAAATTTAAAATATAATTTTACCGACGGAAAATTTCGTCGATAAAAATTAATTTTTAATTTATTTAAATTGATTCTTTAATTAAATTTTAAACAAACATTTACCGACGGATTATTCTGTCGGTAATAAGTAAAGAATTTACCGACGGAACAATCCGTCGGTAAATCCATCGGTGTGACCGAAATTAATTTACGGGCAGACGCCCGCTGAACCAGAACAACTTTTTACCCCTTGTTGCTGCGCCGCCGATTCGCCCCTTACCGCGCTGCCGCCGTCGCTCCGTTGCCGCGCCGCCGTCGCTCCCATAGGTATGATTTAGCATGTGGTATATCAAACTTTAAATTCAGTGAAAAATCAAAGGGAAATATCATTCTCTGCTTCGTTGAAATTAACTTAAGATGAAATAATGGAGAAATTCAAACATAAAGGAGTAAAACACATGAATTCCCTAAAAAATTGGGCCCTCTTATATTTCTTTTTGCATAATCTATATGCCAATTTTGGTGTGTAGGAGCGTTTGCCTTTTTCATGATTATCTTTGGGTTTCTTTCCCTAAACTTCCCCAGATTCGTGCATGCTCTGTTCTTAGTGTTTTGGAGGTATAAAAAGTCAGAGGAAGGGAATTGGAAATGGTTTCTAATTTAATCATTCGGGTTGTTTACTCTGTATTTTATAAAGTTTTCATATTGATTACTATAACATGCTTAATTTGATCAAATGGTAAAATATATAAATCTGAGCTTTGCAATAAAATAGGCATACTACTTTTAATAGTTAAATGATCAAGCCTATGATTTTAAACAAACACTTAAAACACTTAAGTTTTCATTGTGATTGTTTTATTGACTTTGATATATGAAAAATACACAATGAAACTTGAGTTGATATGAGAGGCAAGCTGTCTTTATTTAAAGGCAAATTGACAAATTTGGTCCCCAATGTTTGCCACTTTGGATGAATTGGTCCCTAATCTTTTTTTTCTTTTTAGTTTATTGGTCTCCAATGTTTGCTAATTTGGATAAATTGGTTCTTCTGTCAAATTTTAAGTTAATTAAGTGTTAATCATAGGGGTATTTATGGAATAAAAGTTTCAGGGACCAATTCATCCAATTTTTAAATAAAACTTTAATTTTTTTAATTTTTTTTAAATTATGATTTTTTCGGAAAAAAAATATTTTTTCAAATAATTTTTTATTTTAAAAATTACTTTTTTTCAACTAATTTTTTCTTTTTTTTCAAATATTTTTTTTGGTAAACGAAAAAAAATTAATTAATAATAATTTTAGGGACCAATTCATCTAAATAATTTTTTGAATTAACTTTTTTTCAATTTTTTTTATTTAAATAAAAATTAAGTAAATTTAGATTAACTAATAATTTTGCATTTCACGGTGAAGGAGGGGAGCGGATCAACACAACGGTTGGGGAATCTGTTATGTTCTTCGAGGAGAAGAGCAGCTGGACGACTAGGAGGTGGGAGGCCATAACTGGACGACTAGGAGCGGGTCGTCCAGCTGCTCCTCTCCTCGAAGAACATAACACATTCCCCAACCGTTGTGTCGACCTGCTCACCTCCTTCATCGTGAAATGCAAAATTATTAGTTAATCTAAATTTACTTAATTTTTATTTAAATAATAAAATTTGAAAAAAAGTTAATTCAAAAAATTATTTAGATGAATTGGTCCCTAAAATTATTATTAATTAATTTTTTTTCGTTAACCAAAAAAATTATTTGAAATAAAAAAAGAAAAAAAATTAGTTGAAAAAAGTAATTTTTAAAATAAAAAATTATTTGAAAAATTAATTTTTTTCCAAAAAAAATCATAATTTAAAAAAAAAGTTAAAAAAAAATTAAAGTTTTATTTAAAAATTGGATGAATTGGTCCCAGAAACTTTTATTCCATAATTACCCCTATGATTAACACTTAATTAACTTAAAATTTGACAGAAGGATCAATTTATTCACATTAGCAAACATTGGGGACCAATAATCTAAAAAAAAAAGATTAGGGACCAATTCATCCAAAGTGACAAACATTGGGGACTAAATTTGCCAATTTGTCTTATTTAAATGATCTGGCAGTTATTGCATGTGAGAAGAGCATTAGCTGGACATAGTAAGTAGTATAGAAGTTAAATGAATTAGGATTGGTTTCAGATGAATGTTGAAAGGTTTTTTCTGGAAAATATGTAGGTAATGGATTAAAGATTAGATGCTATTGCTTTTGATGCTCGTGTGTTTACACAGGATTGGAGTGAGTCTAGAACTTTTAGTGAACAATATTAATCAGGATTTGAAATAATGAGTCGTTCGTGGATGTATACACGGTGAGCGATGAAGCGATTTCATTGAATCCTCAATTTGTGAATGGCATTGAGGATTTCATTGATTGGGCAAGTAGCCAGACAACTTATACGGACGGGGAAAATTTAGATGTCCGTGTGAAAATTTAAGAATAAGTTGTTTTTGACTACACAAGTTGTAAGAGAGCACGTTTATATGAAGGGATTCGTTAAAAATTATAAAGTTTGGTCATCTCATGGGGAAAAACACATAACCCTAAATGAGCAAGCTACGAGAAATGTGCAAAATGACACGTCGACTTCCTATCAGAGGATGGTAATGGATCATGCTGGGCCAAATTTAAAATGATGCGGATATTGAGGAGGCGCCAAATAATGAAGCAAGCAAGATCTATGAAATGTTGCAGGCAGTCGACACGGAGTTGTGGCCTGGTTGTGAGACCTACTCACAATTGTCTGCAGTAGTTTAGATGATGAACTTGAAGGCTGAGAATCATATGTCGCAGAGGAGCTATGACAGGATGAGTCAAATGATCAAGGATATGCTTCCCCAAGGAAATTTGATTCCTAATAACTTCAGCGAGTCTAAGAGATTGCTTAGTGGCATGGGCTTGCCGGTAGAGAAGATTCACTGTTGTCCAAATTCCTGCATGATCTATTGGCTGTAATATAATGAACTAGAGAGTTGTAAGTTTTGCGGTACCTCACGATATTTAGATTACAGTCCGAAATCTAGTAGGAAAGGGAAGAAAAAATTAGTGGCCGCTAAGAAAATGTACTACTTTCCTGTATCCCCTAGACTCCAGCGGATGTATGCATCTAATGCAACTGCTCCTCACATGCGTTGGCATGCTTCATCAGTGGACGATGGAGTGATGCGTCATCCTGCAGACTCTCCAGCATGGAAGCACTTGGACTCGACGTTTCCTGATTTTGCCTCGGAGATTCGAAATGTTAGATTAGGTCTTTCTACAGACGGTTTTCAAACATTTACTCAATTTGGGAAACAATACTCTTTGTGGCAGTTATTCTAACTCCTTACAATCTGCCGTCTGGCATGTGCATGAATGATCAATTCATGTTTCTCACGGTGTTGGTGCCTGGACCTCGAAATCCAAAAGATAAGTTGGATGCCTTTCTACAGCTGTTGATAGCCGAATTATTGGAGTTGTGGGAAGATGGCGTGTCTGCGTATGATGTTTCAAAGAAGCAAAATTTCAATATGCGAGCTGCTTTGCTATGGACCATTAGTGACTTTCCGGCCTACTCAATGTTGTCTGGATGGAGTACAGCTGGGAAATTCGCATGCCCACAGTGCATGGAACAATCAGATGTATTTTATCTTGAGAAGAGTGGTAAGATGTCGTGGTTTGACAATCATAGAAAGTTTCTACCACTAAGTTATCCTTTCAGACGAAATAAGAATGCTTTCCTGAAAAATAAAGTTGTAGCACGTTCACCCCCTGACATGAGAACATGAGAAGATATACATAGTCAAATTGAGGCTTATGGTTTTGTGAAAGTCACCGAAGACTACGATGGTTATAACAAATATGCCTCTAAAGAAAATGTTACGGGATGGAAGAAAAGAAGCATATTCTGGGATCTTCCTTATTGGAAATTCTTGTTGCTTCGACACAATCTCGATGTCATACACATTGAGAAGAACGTGTTTGATAATGTGTTCAACACTATCCTAAATGTGACGGAGAAAGACCAAAGACACGCCGAAGTCTAGAGCGAGAGTTGAATACATATTGTGCTAGGCCCCGAACGAAGAAGCTTAACGAGAGTGACAGACATTATCCGAAAGCATGTTACATGCTGGGTCATACAGAGAAGCAGGCATTATTAATGTGGGTGAAGCAGCTCAGACTACCGGATGGTTATGTGTCCAACATGAGCAGATGTTTAGATATGAGTTTCATACTTTATCACATAGGGTAGGAAAGTCCACTATGAATAGCGGAGTGTGTATACAAGGGAAGAATTATGGTTCCGATGCACTTGATTATTATGGACAGTTGGTGGAGATATGTGAAGTTGAGTACCTGGGTTTACCAATAAAACGAACCATATTGTTCAAGTGCTTATGGTTTGACCCGACCCCTAGAGGGACTTATGTACATCCACAATACAAGTTGGTTTCTATCGATCAAACGAAACCGCTACAGAACTATGAACCATTTGTCATGGCATCACAAGCGCATCAAGTGTATTACTGCTCATATCCTAGTGTGAACAAATCTAGGAAGGCGTGGTTGGAAGTATGTAAAGTTAAACCGAGATTTAAGATAGATTTGCCAACTAAATCTTCATTAGATGAAGCATTTCAAGAGGATGACATACTAAACCCACCAGTACGTAACCACGCGACAGTAGAAGCTGATATAACATTATCTCATCCACGTCGAACAATAGAACGCGATGAGGAAGATTTTGACGAAGGAGATGATGATGAAGAAGAACATGTTCTGACATCAGAAGATGAGGACTTTAGTGATGACTAGTACAACTTACGAGGTTTTAAAAGAATTTTGTCTTATTTTTTTGGCCAAAAGCAATTAATGATTATTCGTTGTTTTCAGGTACATAGCGCCTCCCAGAGGTCGTGGCGGCATGACTATATCAGCTCCTGCTGGGCGTGGAGCACCCCCATCGTCGTCTGGCTATGGGGGTAGTCCTCCTGAGTCGGCTGGGCCCCATCAGGGTTCTACTGACTCTTACTCGGTGGATAGCCGCCGTTGTTTCGAGATTTCACCTGAGGGGTATGTAATAATTGGTTTTATTACTTTTAAATATATCAAGTATAACTTGGATTAACCATTTTTCAATAATAGGCGATTGCTTGAGCCATTTGGATTGGCCTCGACAATCGTTGAGTGTTTTAAGAAGATTAATAACCCGACTGGGTTCACTTGGAAGCTGACTCCTCCTGAAATTAAGGAGCAGTATTTTGAGGAATTTAAGGTTAGTTTTTCTTTCTAGTTTACAATCTTATAATTTAGCATTTACTTGTATATATCTAACATGTATAAATATGTAAATTGCAGAAGCACTTCCGTTGGCCTGCTGACTGGGACCAGGCAATCCACCACATGTGGCAGAAGAGGGCGTCCAAGTGGTTCAGTGATTGGTACTTCCAAATGAAGAAGGGCCGCCCTAAAAATCGGACTACATCAACACAGAGAGGTGGGCAGCCCTCAACGAGTACTGGATGCGGCCAGAGGTACTCCAAAAGTCGGAGACTGCTTCCCAGTGCCGCAGGTCAGAGCTAGAGCCGGGCGCCGGGATGAGCAAGCACAAAGGAGGGTCCCGGTCAGCCCTACAGTACTCCCAGTCTACGGTAAGTCTCATTTTATAAGTTTTTAGATTCTTATGTCTTTGTTTTTACATAATTTTGTTTATGCATCTGATGAATAGGCTTCTCAGAGGGGATGCTCCTTAGAGTCCACCGCCTTTGACACCTTCCGGAGTCTCCATTACAAAGGTGGAGGCTTGTCCAACATGAAGGCAACGAGACTTCATGTAAGCACCCAATTACAATATACAGAATCTTATTCTAGAATTCTGAGTTTGACTAATTTCTATTTTTATATTGTAATAGGCAGAGGTGGAGCGGATTGCTGCTAAAGAAGGCCCCAACGCGGATAAAAACACGATTTATCTGCGGTTGGAAGGGGTTCGGGATAAGAAGCAACGGCTGTACGGTTTCGGCGAGGAAGGGAGCAGCTACATCAACGCCGCCAGCCGCTCTTCTACTTCTTCACTTGGGCCTTTCCAGAGCAATGCCGAGATCATGCGCCGACAGGAGGAGGAGTCGGCAGCTAGGAGGACCCCCCAGGAGCAGGTCGCATTCATGAATGCGAATATGGACTAGCTCATGGCGTTGATGGGTTCCTCTATCCGACGAGACCCTCCAGACGACAGCAACCAATCCCCTCCTCCCACCTCTTTATGATTGACTTATATATGTGTTATGTATATATACTGAATATTTGGATTTTATGATTTATATATTTATATTTCGGTTTAGGTTTCAACTTGATTTGAATAATTATATGTATGTGCGCTTTGTTGGTTGGTAAAAAAAATTCAGGTTGTCGAGAACTGGGTACGAAAAAATAAAAAATTTATTAAAAAAAATAAAACATTACCGAAGAATTACCGACGGAATTCCGTCGATACAGTTCAAAAATTGCCGACGAAATTGTCCGTCGGTAAACCTTACTGACGGATACATTCCGTCGGTAAAACGTCGGTGACTACGCCCCGACAGAATATCAGACGACATTCTCCCGACGGAATATTCCGTCGGTAAATTTACCGACGGAAAATATCCGTCGGTAAATATTACCGACAAAGCCTGACCCAATGCCATAATTCCGTCGGTAAATTTATTACCGACGGATATTGACGGTTTACCGACGGAAAATTCAGTCGGTATTCGGTGAATTTCTTGTTGTGTATGTTAAGGAAAATTCATGTATGCATGCATTGTTTGTAAACTATACTGAATATGTAAATCTTGCATTCACAACAATGGAAGATATATAGCTATATATATCATATATAATTGATAAATAAGTTCAAAATTAAAGTGAATTAAAAATAATTAGTTTTGAAAATAGAAAATGAGATGGCTACTTCAGTCTATACATATTGATTCAATCGTGGCATGCCCACTCCTTGCCTATATTAATTAGGAAAATGTGGCTACTTCAGTCTATACATTTTGATTTTTGGAAACCCTATTTAGAAATCTCTGATTTTCACAAATATATGCAAAATACAAACTTTATTAAGTAAATAGTGTCATATGTTATACTGAATTGTTCAATTTAAATAAAAAAAAATCCAAAAGGAAGTTTAACTTATGTAATTAAAAAAAAACCTACAAATTGTATATGCATAAGGTTTTGACTAAACCGTGCATTTGAATATACATAATTGTTCATAAATTATTATTTATATAAAAAAGGCAATCTAGACAATAATTCAAAAAATGTTCATAATTTTATACATAAGCGTGCATTTTCATATACAGAATTGTGCAGAAATCTTAATTGAGTTCTAACAAAAAAAAACCTAATTGATTCCATAAAATATTCATTCTCAACAAAGGGGGTAAATAAAAAAAAAACAAAATCTGAAACGAAACTCTTAGAAAAACCCCACACCAATTCGATAAGAAAAATCAATCACAAACTGGTTGAGAAACCAATTCGATAAACCAATTCGATAAGATAAACTGTTTGAGAAATGGTTGAGAACCAATTCGATAAACCAATTCGACAAAATTTAGAACTGGTTGAGAAACCAAATCGATAAGAAAAACCAAAAACCAAAATCTGAGAATATAACGGCAGCAAGAGGAAAAATCAGAGAGGAACTTACCGCACAGTTATGCCGAAAGGGGGTTAACGAAACATAAGAATATTGAGAGAGGAACTCACCGCACAGTGAAGCCGAAAGGGGGTAAACGAAAATAAAAAACTTAGATCGATACTTTTTTCTTTATAAACAGTTCTAGGTTTTTTTTTTAAAAAGCAATTGATAAAAATACCCTTTGTGCAAAATATTACAAGTATATTGTGCATTTCGGCCAAAAAAATTTAAAATGAATCTCATCCATCAATTAACATAATCTAAAGGCCTATAATTGTTCTTATTTCTCACTCTAAGAGGTGTTCCTATTTGAACCACCCCATATATATATATATATATATATATATATATAAATCAAATGTATATAAAAAATAATATATATATATATATATATATGCGAAATCAAATGCAATAAAACGCTGCACATGTTATGGCATTAATTGTTCCACTAAATATACATTATGGGTATGGAAGAGATTAAGTAATAATTATTGCATTCACACTAAGCCAACAACTGTCTTACATTATTTATGCTAGTCCTAAAATCCTACGTAGTGCATGTGCATGTGCATGTGCATGTGCATGTGCATGTGCATGGGGTGGTCTATAAATACAGTATGAGTTTCTTCTCACTGACCTGCACTGCATACAAACTCTCAACTCTCCCCTCAAGAAATGGCGGCTACCAACTCTCTCTCCCTCATCCTCACTCTCACCCTCCTCTGCAATCTCATCTCTTTCACCCTCACCCAGCCATCTCCGGTAGCTCCCCAATCACCGCCGCCTCCAATCGCTCCACGTCCGAGAGATTAATAAATTAGTTAATTGTTGCATGAAACATTGCATAGCATGCATGAAGAGACACCAACGTTAGTTAACATGCATGATTGGTGTATGAAAAGACATGACACTTGCATGCAAGAGGTGTTGCATGTTAACGAAAAGTTGGCAACCATTGGGAAGAAACTTTTCGTGGTCTATAAATAGATGATGCCACCGTGAGTTATATTATGAATTAATTCTTCCATTCGTATGTTATGTCACTTCATTACATACATCTATATGTTCATATTTCCTTAGTCCCGAGATATCAAGTAGTTCGCCGGAATTACGAGAAGTAGTGCAACTACTCGTAATGAAAAACCGTTGTATCTTGGAGACGAGTGCTATAGACCGCTTGCACCGAGTAGCGGAGCATTATCGTCTTGCGGAGAGAGAGTCTAAGTCTCGCCTCGGTTTGCATTTCGTTATTTTGCTATTCAATTTTTCATATGTTGTTTGTTATGTTGTTATAGTATTTATACTAACATTTGGTATTATTGTCGACATTTCTTCACACCTAATTTTTAATAACATTTGCAAGACGATAATTCGTGTTGAAGAAATGATGACAAGTAGTAGTAACGTGCTGCCGAACTTTACAACAGCAACGAACAACAAAATTCGCGCGGAAAGGATCCCTGTTCATGCGGAAAGGATCCGACCGTCGCTCTTTGACGAAAATTCACGTTTAGGTTCTGCCCCAGGAGGGCTTCAAGTTCGTAGAAGTAAGCTTTCTGATCGGGCGTCGTTACGATAATTAAAATGGCCTCCAAACTTGAGTCAGCGAGTTTGTGGCAGTTCTGCCAGCTGTACTTCGCGGGCTTGTATCTTCTTCGTCTGAACTCCATTTTATGCGTCGAGCATAGTTTTGGAAAGCCAACGAACTCAGCTTTCTATCGGTATAAGAATAGGTGAGTTTTGAGAAGGGACGAAGCTCCAAGGCTATTCTAAAGTTGGAGGTTCGGCACATCCCGGGGAGGATGGCGTTTCGGTAGTGCCTTTTCGTAGATCCGTAACTTCTTGATACGATCTCCCAATGGCGAACGGAAAAGTTCTGGAGATCCTTTGAATGACAGGGTTCGATACGGTATAGGACTTGGGGTTTCCAGATTTGAGGTCTGTTCACAAAATATCTCTCAAAATGGGTGGAGCTAAGCCTCATTTCAATACTTAGAATTTTCTGGATGTGGCATTTAATCAAACAGCTTCTGGGCGACATTCGAGCAGACGTATCTCAGCGGTCGGGACTCTATTTTACGATCGAAGATATGCTCTGGAATCCTTGTTTATCAAGGTTTGTGTGGATGTCAGTTTTCTAGAATTATGAGTTCGATTGGGTCATGAAAATCGGGTCGAAACTTCGCTGCTCGCGCTTCTCGCCAGTTTGGTGTTTTGAGTAGGCTTTTTCCGAGGGGTATAACATTCTGGTCCGAACTCCAAATAACGAGAGGCAAGTTGCGTTGGAAAGCCTGTAGTCGTGGCTTTACAACGGTATGGGTTTCAAGGGGTTTTCGGACAAACAAATAGTGTGTTGGAAATGCTCGGAACATGCTGCTCCGCAGCTTGAAAATCAGTAGGTAGTGCAGCGAGCCTTCTTCGACGGCGAATAATTCCTTGGTCCGATCTCCGTTTCACGAACCGATAGGTGTGTTGAAAAGATAAAAGTACAAGGTTTGCAATGGTATAGACTTTGGGCATTGTTTTTCATTACTCCGGTCGGAAATTGCGACGCAAGTTCGCAAGATGAACGATTTTCTTTCGCAAGAAAAATGCAGGGTTTAGTGATGATTTTGGGCGGTTTAACGGGGTGTAACTCCTAAATCGAGAGTCCGTTTATCGAACTGGGAGATGCGTTGGAAAGCCTATACAAGTGGCTTTCCAGAGGTATGAGTTTCGATAGGTGTTAGTTGGTTTTGAGTGATCGGGAGTTGTTTGAACATAGCCAGTTCACTGCCTGTGGCACCGAGGTAGTTCGGAGTGCCATCTTCGGCAGCGGATAACTTCGGGGTTCGAGGTCCGATTTACGAACAGTTTGCGGCGTTGCAAAGTTCGTATTATAAGGGATTATCTGAGGAAAGACCCGATATCCAAAGTTGAAAAGGGTACTCTGAGTAACGGCTCGAGACCCTAGATGAAATTGGATCCGACGAGGATACGTTCCGGGATCGCAATAAAAGTGGATCCAACGAGGATGTGTTCCGGGATCGCAAGAGTAACTAAAAGAACGCGCTAGGATTGACTATCTAAAATGTTATTTTATTTAACTACTTTGAATCTGTCTCGATTCTTGAAAGAGACACCTCCAATTGTGGGGGAAGATGAAAAAGATGAGCAAAAACGCATAGCGTATGATGCATGACATCATAACGATTACATACGAAGAAGCCGAATGACTATGGAACTTCTTAGAGGATATTCCTTGTTGGGGAAAAATCCGTGTCTCCCGTCTTAATACATTGTGATAGTATGTCTGCGATAAGGAGATCACAAAGTAGTATGTATAATGGTAAGTTTCGGCATATTCGTCGAAGACACAATACCGTTAGACAATTGATCACTAGTGGAATAATATATATTGACTATGTGAAGTCAAAAGACAATATTGCGGATCCGTTTACTAAAGGTATTAATCGTGATCAATTGTACAATGCAGTAAGGGGAATGAGATTAAAATCCACACTAAAAGAACGCTCTTAATGGTAACTCTACCATGATAATTGGAGATCCCATGAACATGGTTCAAAGAGACAACTAAGTTAAGAATGTTCAAGTTGTGCACTTGGAAACACAACTAAAAATCCATTCTCGAAGCTGCCCCAAGTGCAAACCTGTAGCTTGTGGTAAAAGGGTAAGCTTATAAGCTTTTAATGATTCCTATAGCCTTATTGGTGGAGTATGGCAGGATACTCTCTATAGGAGATCACCTATATAAGTGAGAAGTGTGGCCGCTTCAAATAAGAAAAACACTTATGAATCCAAGATATGGTCCAAGGCCAAAATGGACACAACGTGAGAACGAACGATATTGTATCTTTTATTGTGTAGATGTTATTGTCTTGGTTTACACAAAAAGCTGACCGGTTCAAGACATCGCGTTCACCGAGCAGCGAGTAAATCCGATAACATTATACTAAGGAAGGTTCAAAGCAAAAAACTACCTATCCTGATGCAATAATAGGTCAGTTGGGACTTTGATTTGCATAACATTTTGCATTTGTATTTAATAATCTAATGTGGGGGATTGTTGGATTTTAGATTATTAAATTAGTTAATTGTTGCATGAAACATTGCATAGCATGCATGAAGAGACACCAACGTTAGTTAACATGCATGATTGGTGTATGAAAAGACATGACACTTGCATGCAAGAGGTGTTGCATGTTAACGAAAAGTTGGCAACCATTGGGAAGAAACTTTTCGTGGTCTATAAATAGATGATGCCACCGTGAGTTATATTATGAATTAATTCTTCCATTCGTATGTTATGTCACTTCATTACATACATCTATATGTTCATATTTCCTTAGTCCCGAGATATCAAGTAGTTCGCCGGAATTACGAGAAGTAGTGCAACTACTTGTAATGAAAAACCGTTGTATCTTGGAGACGAGTGCTATAGACCGCTTGCACCGAGTAGCGGAGCATTATCGTCTTGCGGAGAGAGAGTCTAACTCTCGCCTCGGTTTGCATTTCGTTATTTTGCTATTCAATTTTTCATATGTTGTTTGTTATGTTGTTATAGTATTTATACTAACATTTGGTATTATTGTCGACATTTCTTCACACCTAATTTTTAATAACACGCAGATGATGGGCCCCGGTTTGCTCGGTGGATTGTAAGCCAGAGCAGCTGGGGCGTCCTGGCCACTCTAGGCCAGGACAACAGCCCTTTCAGCAACATAATCTCCTTTGCCGATGGGGATACGGGCACCCCGTATTTCTACATCTCCCCGACGATGGATCCGACGGGCATGGACGCCGTGAGAGATTCACGCGCCTCCTTTGCCCTTTCGGAGGCCATACTCGGCTTCTGCCCAGACGCCGACCCCCAGTCTCCCAAATGCGCCAAAGTCACTCTCTCCGGCAATGTAATAAACCTCATTTTTCTTTTTTTTTTTCTTTTTATCTGTTTCTAATCATTATTATTATTATATATTTTTAGTTGCAATTGCTGGCCAATGGGACTGCCGAAGCCGAGTTCGGCCAGGATGCGCTCTTTCAGAAGCATCCTCAGCTGAAGGGTCATTAAATCAACTTAATTACCTATTCATATAATTAATTTGTTTGGTATGTTATTAATTAACTTTTTTTTTTATTCATTTCAGGTTTCCCACTACAGATGATGACATTCAACGTTTTCAAGATGGTGATTAATAACATATCGCTGGTCACAAAACCAGCTCCTAGAGTATACCCAACCTTGGATGCATACTTCCATGTTCAAACTTGAAAATTGTTAGATTTCATGTATGTTTCTTTAATAAAAAAATCAAGTTATTCCATGTCTACTGTTTTGTCTTGCTAGATCTTCTTACATATTAATATTTTTAATGGCAATATGTATATATAAAGAATAAACATTAATTAATATTTTAGTTACAAGTACCCTTCCTTGAATTAAGAAACTAAATAAAATAAAGCACCACATTAATGCATTATTCAAAATCTGTTTTGATTCAAATATAAATCATAATCATTCCAAGAGTACAGTATAAAGAATTTATTAATGAGAATAATTCTATTCTATTTGTATAGGGACTTATAATTTGGTAGTGGTTGAATATTTCACTTCATTTTCCAATTTACGAATCATGTGTGTGACATTAATGAACATTAATTGAATACTTTTGTAATTGTTGATTCCAATAGACGAAAATTAAAAAAATCAATAACATAATATGCACAATTATTGTTAGTTCTTTCATTAAAAGGCAAACAATACCAATTGGATTGGCTTGGCTCTAAACTTGGAAAAGGCTTAAATAGTATATAAATTCATTAATGCATATATATGTAAGGAGAAAGTAAGGTATTCTTCTTGTTTCTGATGTATATGTTAAGGAAAATTCATATATGCATGCATTGTTTGTAAACTATACTGAATATATTTAAATCTTGCATTCATAACAATGGAAGATATATAGCCTAATGGTAAGTCATTTTTTGTTTTATTTTTTTATTTTATTTTTTTATCCTTATATTTGATTGCAACTACATTAGCATAGCCTAATGGTAAGTCATTTTTCTACATAGATTTTCAATTTGAGATTGTTACTACCAACCAATAGGTTTTGAATTCGAGCTTGCCTAGTTATATTACCGACAACAATTAGTGTTGTTGATACAACGTTCAATATCAATTAAGGTCGATTTTAAATTAATAATATGTCACATTTTGCCACATTTTTCTATTAATTATTTCTTTTATTTTTCTATTTATTTTCTACTTCGTTTTGTCTTGCTCGTATAAATAATAAAGCTATTCCATGTTGTTTGTCTAGCTCGATATTGTTAAATGTTAACGTTTCTTAATGGAAAGTAAATAATTAATATGTTATTAAATCATCTATTCAATATATAAAAAGAATAAAAATACATTTATATTTTCGTTGTAAGTAACCATCATGGAATTAAGAAACTAAATAAAATAAAGCACCACATTAATACAATATTTAAAATCTGTTCTGATTCAAATATAAATCACAATCATTCCAAGAGTATATTATAAAGAATTTATTAATGAGAATATGTCATATTCTATTTGTATCCGGACATATAATGTGGTAGTGGTCGAATATTTTACTTCATTTTCCAATTTATGAATCATGCGTGTGACCTTAATGAACATTAATTGAATAATTTTTTATATAAAATTTAAATTGTTGATCCAATTGAAAAAAATTAAAAAGGTCAATAACATAATATGCACAATTAATTGTTACTTCTTTCATTAAAAGTAGGGGTGTCAAATTGGTCTAACCAAACAAAACCAAACCGAAATTTCAGTTAACCGAAGTTTTGGTTATCTATTTTACAAAACAAAATATCAAACAAAAAAAAATCGTTTCGATTTGGTTATTAACCCAAAATTTCGGTTTTTGTCGGAATGATTTCGGTTATAACCAATAAAGAAAAAGAGAAAGAAAAAAACAATTGACGATAAGTGATGTAACGCCCCGACCCCCACGAAGGATCACAGAGGTCGAGTCGCCACAGAAAAATGCTTACAAAAATATATTTGTAAACCATTTTGCTAAGGTTAAAATATTTCTTTAATTACTATGTAATTTAATACGAAAAATTCATAAGAAAGATCAGCACTTTATATAGAAATATATAGCATATTCAAAAGTAATTGCAATCTCAAAAGTTAACAAAACATTTACCTCGTAATCACTATATCTACAGAAGTGCAAAACATCCACAATTTATCCCCCTCCTCAGCTCTTTCCGTCGCCATTTGCCTCTCAACCTGAAAACATTTGAGAACATTTGGGTTGAGTACTAATGTACTCAGTGGGTATGGCAGTTCAAAAATATTTAAAACAGTTTATCCATGAATGAAATACGTATTGGAAGGTTTTGAAAAGAAACTGCTCCAACCATACAAAACATAATATTATGGGTGCACACATTTGTGTCACATTTTCCGTTACTTCTACCACATCATTCTCATATCTTGGGCCTTGGCCCTCGAGTCGAAACTCGAGGGGTCCCTCATATCATGTTAGTACTTCTACGAGTATTCTAGTAGCAAGCATACAGATTATGACCTATATAACGATATTTAATAGTCATTAAGTTAAGGCAATGTCATAGCTATATTCTATTAAACTTGTGCGGAAGACCTATATTAAAAGGGTTCCACAGACCATGGTTTGACTTCATAAATTCTAATATTGTATATATAAATTCATTAATGAGTCTAGATTATACCAGAATTGGTTTCATGCTAAAATAATAAATCCTCTAAGAGTTATAACCAAAACAGTACCCACTATACTAACAGGGACAGTTTCTGTCCTATTATAATTTGTGGGACCAAAAGTGATTTAAAATTTTTAGAATTCGACACACGCTTAGGGGACATGTAGAGGAATACCAGACAAAAATTTTACTCTCTATGGAGAAGTGACGACTTCAGGAAATACAAAACCGTTTCCACAAAAGCCACTCTACTGAATGAATGACTCCGATTAACTATCGAAAGTGTATATTAAACTGATTTTACCTGCATGGATTAAAAATAAAAAAAAATATTTTTACAAGTATCTATGTGTATAGAGTATTTAGGAAAAAGAATCAAGTCAAGATCATTTATTTGGAGTGAGATATAAACGTTTTACTAAGCCCTATCCCGGATGCATGGTTTTTTGGCAGCATAGAAGTGTAAACTCATTAAAAATATAAAGAATTGTCCAAAAATTACCAAACTTTACAGAGATCTTAAAAGAATCCTAAATTTTGACACTATAGTTTTTCTGGAAATTTTCAAGTAACAAAAAGGTCGAGTAATTGGCTTTGAAACTCATGGCGGAATCGTAAAACTCGAAAATACGTTCTGCCTAGAATCTCTCTACTTATGTGAGATCTTTCATAACCTTACATGATTATCCTAGGGAACGTTATGCATGTAGCATGCAATGCATCTCTAAGAACATTTGAGTTATGAGAAACATAATAGAGAATTTAAGCCAAGAGAATTACTTCTTATGTTAACATTTCCACATGCAGCGTCATATCCCTTCATGCATGAACGATTCGTACCAAATCTCAACCCATCAACAGCAAGATCGACATTATCCAATCTCAAAAACATCACGTTCGTCGCAAATGGAAAAAAAGAGTGCAATATAACAAGGTGAAACAGATACTTACTTGATGTAAAAGCTAGATGGTAACAAGTATTTTAAGGGGTATGGTCATGATTGTCTACTATGTAGCCTATTAGTAACCTTTGTGCATGGAAGGCATGTAGAAGGTGAATTGGAAATGTGAATAGTTCCCCAACATGAACTACTACAATGCATGTCTATTCCATTTGATTGAAACAAGCTTTGTGTTGCACTACTACAATGCAAGTCTATGCTCACATCATCCCTTCACTAAGTTGTCTCTCTAGTGGGTGGCATGCTCATGCATGTTGAGATGGTAGTTCCTCCACGTGGTGAATCTTTTACATGCAACTAGGAGAGAATACTTCACTAATCGATATATATATATATATATATATATATATATATATATATATATATATATATATATATATATATATATATGGTGTGGCTCTTGTGAGAACCCTCCCTGTTTGTGAGAATTAGGAACTAATCATGGCCTTAGATTTCATTAATTTAATTGTCCAAATTTAAATTTTGTTTTCAAATATTTTTAATTATAATTTTAATTTATTTATTTAATGAAGGTTAAGATTATACGTCATATATATATATATATATATATATATATATATAGATATATATATATGATGTATATGTATATGTATATATATAGATATATATATATATATATATATATATATATATATATGATGTATATGTATATGTACACCTAGTTGTTATTTCGAGCATGTAGTGACTTAATTACTCATATAATGATACCTATAATGTTATAAGTACACTATACATGAATACCGATTTTCTATAACATGATGTGTTACTCTTATGGAAATAAGGTACGATGGTGACATTTTACGGTACTTGATTTGCTCCTAAGCTTAAATACTTATTCGTAATATATAAATTTACGGGTTATTACACTCCGTCTCCCTTAAAATAAATTTCGTTCTCGAAATTTGCATACCTTCATAGGATAGTTTAGGATATAGCAAGTTGATTCTCTCCTCCGACTCTCATGTAGCTTCCTCTTGATCATGGTGATTCCACATGACTTTGACTAATGATATTTGCTTGTTTCTTAACACTTGAACCTTGCGGTCAAGGATTCGTACTTGTTTCTCTTCGTAGCTTAAGTTCGGGTTCAGTTGTACATCTTCATGCTTGATCACGTACTTGGGATCATATATATACTTTCGGAGTTCAGAGACGTGAAATACATTAGCTATTGTTCGAGTATTCGTTAGTCATCCAGAAACTTACATTCTCTAAATATCCATCTCCACGTCCACTCACAATTATCTTCCTCAAATCGAATCTAGTTGAATATGACTTAACCTTCATTCGAATCTACTACATATATGTCACAAAAGAAAGAGTGTCATGTATACATAAATCAAAGGATACCCTCAATGAGTTAATAATTACCGGTGACGAAGTGATGATATGAGTATTATGTGAATATAGTACCAATTTACACCGATTATATCTTTGAAGGAAAGAGTTTCAACGATGAATTAAACAAATATCCCAATGCGATCCGAAACGAATAGTTAGAATAATTTTAGGGATCAAGCATCAAGATGGATTGTAATCAATATAGCAAGGCTCAAAAGAACATTCTTTGGGTCCAGAAGAAAAGGGTGACACTATTAATCATGGATTTTGTCACATGATACTTCAATCGAATGAAAATAAATATATGTAATGATAATTAACAGTAATCAAGTATCAAGATGGATTCTGAGAAAAATATGAAACCAAAGTATTCCTGCTATATCATCAAAGCAAAAGATTTGATGAATGTAAGAATCAAAATTAATACTTCGATGAGGTTAGAAACAACATATAGAATAATCATCAAGGATCAAACTACAGGATGAGTTATGTCCAATATAGAATGAGAGAAAGTCAACTATAAAGAAAAACAAGGGTAGGGGTTCAAAGAAAAGGAGGATATTGCCAATTCATATTTTCAACAGATTTCTAACAAATACATAGAAATATCATCTCGGATCAAGTATCAATATAAATGGGGGGTGAGTTTAGCACCAAGGTGGTACAACTGTTTAGTCAAAATAAAATGAGTGAAAGTATGCAACAAAAGGAACAACCTTGTCAATCTTATAGTAGCAATATGATCATTTACTAGTTCATATAGTTGCACGTCTACTCCTTTAAGTTCAAGTCTTCATCAGATCCGCTTCCTCAACGTTCAAATTCGAGTGTCTGAATGTATCGGGGGTTTATCATATGATACCGTAAAATACCAGTGTCTCACTTATACCTTTGCCTTTGCATCATGCTGTTCAACATCGTATGATCGTGATCAACTATTTTAAGCCTATTAAGTTCTTGGAGATGCTCCCGAGAACTATTCGACTCGTTTGCACTCTTGAGGGATCTTCAGCAATGATATTTATAAAATGACCTCAGGTAAACATAACGATATTTTATAGTCATTAGGTTAAGGCAATGTCATAGCTATATTCTATTAAACTTGTGCAGAAGATCTATATTAAAAGGTTTCCACAAAACCATGGTTTCACTTCATAAATTTTAATATTCTATATATAGATTTCTTAACGAGACTAGATTATAACAGAATTGGTTTCATATTAAAATAATAAATCCTCTAGGAGTTATAACCAAAACAATACCTATTATAATTTAGCTACAATTGTGGGACCAAAAGTGCTTTAAAATTTTTAGAATTCGACACACGTTTAGGGGATATGCAGAGGAATACCATATCAAAATTTCACGCTCTATGGATAAGTGACGACTTGAGAAAATACAGAACAGTGTCCACAAAAATCAGCTCTACTGAATGCATGGCTCTAATTAACTACCGAAAGTTTATATTAAACTGATTTTACTTTCATGGATTAAAAATACAAAATAAATATGTTTACAAAGATCTACGAGTATAAAGTATTTAGGGAATAAAATCAAGGCAAGATAATTTTTTTGGAGTGAGATATAAACGTTTACTAAGCCCTATAACGGATGCATGGTTTTTTGGCATCATAGAAGTGTAAATTCATTAAAAATATACAAAATTATCCAAAAATCACCAAACTTTACAGAGATATTAAAAACATCCTAAATGTTGTCTCTATAGTTTTTCTAGAATTTTTCAAGTAACAAAAAGATCGAGTAATTGGCTTTAAAACTCACGGCGGAATCGTAAAACTCGAAAATACGTTCTGCCTAGAATCTCTCTACTCTAATCGGATTTTAAACAAAATCTTGCTATCCATATTGGACCTTGTGTGAGATCTATCATAACCTTACATGATTATCCTAGGGAACATTATGCATGTAGCATGCAATGCATCTCTAAGAACATTTGAGTTGTGAGAAACATAATAGGGAATTTAAACCAAGAGAATTACTTCATATGCTAAGATTTCCACATGCAGCCTCATACCCCTTCATGCATGAACGATTCGTACCAAATCTCAACCCATCAACAACTCGATTGACTTTGTCCTATCTCAAAAACATCATGTTCGTCGCAAAAGGAAGAAAATGAGTACAATATAACAAGGTGAAAGAGATACTTACTTAATGTATTACACTAGCTACTAAGAACTCCTAAGACTTGCTTCCCTCCCAAGCCGATGCAACAAGATGAAGAGGAAATCTCACTAAGCTTGTGTTTTTGGTGTAGAATCAAGCTAGATGGTAACAAGTATTTAAAGGGGTATGGTCATGATTGTCTACTATGTAGCCTATTAGTAACCTTTGTGCATGGAAGGCACATAGAAGGTGAATTGGAAATGTGAATAGTTCCCCAACATGAACTACTACAATGCATTTCTATTCCATTTGATTGAAACAAGCTTTGTGCTCATGCATGTACTACAATGCATGTCTATGCTCACATCATCCCTTCACTAAGTTGTCTCTCTAGTGGGTGGCATGCTCATGCATGTTGAGATGGTAGTTCCTCCACGTGGTGAATCTTTTACATGCAACTAGGAGAGAATACTTCACTAATCCTTTATATATATATATATATATATATATATATATATATATATATATATATATTGAACAACTAGTTGTTATTAATTACTCAATTAATGATACCTATAGTGTCACAAATTAGGACTATATTCTAATATGGTAACGTAGTTTACTAAATGATTGTCTAGAAATCTCTCTTAGTACGAATATATTTACGGCCTATACTAGTTTAGTCGAATAATGTGACGCGACTATCTAAGACCACACTAATGTATAATGCTACAAGTACACTATACATGAATACCGATTTTCTAAGGCATAATGCGTTACTCTTATGTGAATAAGGTACGACGGTGATATTTTTATGCTACCCGATTCGCTCCTAGGCTTAAATATTGATTCGTAATATATAAATTTACGAGTTATTACAAGTGAAAATTACGGATTTACGGACATACGGTAATTGAGGTTGACAAGTTAAATTATTCTTACACTTTGGTACAATAAGTAGAGCTCACTAGCCGAAAACCTCGAAACAATTCCGATGTTGCCTATGAAAACAAATTAAGTTATAAGCTAAACTTGGATAAATGAATTTAACAATATATAATATATTATACAAAGCTCCGCTCATCTTCGTATGGTCCAAATAAGTCTAAAAAAGATCATAATATTTTATTATGAATTTTTTTAAAAGATATAATTATTATATAATACGAATTAAAACATTAAAATTATTATAATATTTTCGGTTCGGTTTGGTTCGGTTAACCAGTGCTTAATCCAAAAACCAAACCGAAAACCAAACTTATAAATAATAAAAACCAAATACCAAATCGAAAAGTTATGGTTCGGTTTAGTTCGATTCATATAAATTTGGTTCGATTCGATTTGGCCGGTTATCTGATCAGATTGACAACCCTAATTAAAAGGTAAACAATACCAATTGGATTGGTAGAAAACTGGCTCTATATTTGGTAAAGGCTAAATTATTATATAAATTCGTTAATGCATATACATTAAGGAGAAAGTAAGGTCATCTTCTGCTTTCCGAAGTACATGTTAAGGAAAATTCATAAGTGCATGCTTATGTTTGTGCATTTTGATTCCATCAGAGGCAAGCCCACTCCTTGCTTATATTAATTAGGAAAATGTGGCCTAAATAAGTATTCCATTAAATGATAAACATATATATACATGTTCAACAATAAGGAAAAAAGAAAAAGACAAGTTTGTTGTATTAGCCATCAAGTATTAACTATAACTATAGTGATTACTTATTGGGAATCTCAATTGCAAGTGATTAAGGTTCTGAATATAATTCACTAGTTTTCACGCTTTTTTTTTTTTTTTTTTTATAATATCCTTCTATTTGTTTGCTACTACATTTGCATAGCCTAATGGTAAGTCATATTTCTACACAAATTTTGTATTCGAGATTGTTACTACCAACCAATAGGTTTTGAATTCGAGCTTGCCTAGTTATATTACCGACAACATTTACTGTAGTTGGTATCCACACCTCTATATAAATGATTGATTTGTAGTTGATACAACGTTCAATGTCAATTAAGGCCGATTTTAAATTAATAATATATGTACATGTTCAACCGTTCAACCATAAGGAAAAAGATAAAAGACTGTTTGTATTTGTCATCAATATTAACTATAATTGTAGTGATTACTGATTAGAAATATCAATCGTAAGTAATTAAGGTTCTAAATTTAATTTAATAATTTTTCACGCTTACTTATATATATATATATATATATATATATATATATATATATATATATATATATATATATATATATATATATTTCTATTCGATTACTACTATATTTACATGGCTTAAGGTAAGTCATTCTTCAACCAAGCAAGAGGTTTTTTTCTACTATATTTACATGGCTTAAGGGTAAGTCATTCTTCTTCCAACCAAGAGTTTTTTTAATTCGAGCTTGTCTAGTTATATTACCAAGGACGACCCAATCGGAGGCGGGCAGGGCGACAACCCAGGGCCTCAAATTTTAAGGGTCGCAAAAAACTTTTTTGGCCCAAACTTGCATGCTACTTTTGTTTTCAATTTTGACACACAATATCAACTTGAGCCCAAATATTATTACTGTAAAAATGAATTATTATCTAGCGTCCGAAATGATAAGTACCAAAAGATAGAAAAATAGTTAAGATAGTCGAATTAAGTGGGTTAATCGTCTATGTTAGATTGTTCAACAATAATAGAGATTAAAATTGGATTTCTTCATTGTAATGCTATCTAAACATTAAATCTAGAGTTGTACAACACGCTAGGTTGTGGTTAGGTTAGGGAGTAATTGGAGAATTGTTCAAGAAGTCATTAGCGACTAAGTAAGTAGGAATTTGGGTATGTACGTGTGCAATACTGTATCCTATAACCCCTTGATCCTAGGAATTAATTAACTCTATGCATCAATGATTGAAGTAGTTATCTCATACAAGTTACTTGAGCCGAGTCTACCTTCCCCTATTTCTTTTCTCTCAATTTACGTTTCTGCTATTTAAATTTATTTGTCTATGTTGTAAACCCAAGATTTATGCATTGGGGCATCCCCAAACTTTAATCAAAATGATAGATATAGTTTATTTACACTGTTCCTTGAGTTCAACCTTGTTCATTACTAATTATAAAATTTTGAGTGTGGCATGAATTTTATTTGGTTTGAAAACATCGACCATTAAGGTGCTATATCACCTCCAGAATTTTGCATATATACTAGAAAGTTATAACTAATTATATTAAATGGGGTTGGTTCAGCGGATAAAAAGCATTACCTAAATGTAGAATTGGTGTGAGTTCAAATCTTTCCACTAACAATTTAATTATTCTCTAAATTTAATACATAAATTAAACTTGTGGAAGAGAATTTAAGAGTTTTTGTAATTTCTTCAATTACAAAATAAGAACAACCTCTTTTGTCTCCACACCAAAAAAAAAAAAAACTTACTTTTAACACAACCACTTAAACTCCACAAAATCAACTAAAACTACACCGAGGTTGTGTTCTTCTTTTGTTTTTTAAGTTTTTAAACTAGAATTTGATACTATCCGAGATTATTTGTAGCATTTTTTTTCTTCTTTTTTAAAAAACATTGAAGTCTACTATCGGACAATATCCCTAACTTTATTTTTTATTTTAATGAACCTAAAACCCTTCTACGATCTATAAATTGCTATGTTAGTTTCTAAATATGATATGCCCAATTTGGTTCTTAACTAGAGTATCTGTTATAATTGAATAACTATCATGAATTCACAAAAAAACCATGTAACATGTTCCGGGATCATGATTAATGAGTTAATGCTCGTTGCTTCACACCCTCACAGTAAAATCTAGGCTCAACCACTGTTGATGAGTTTCTCCTGCCATGAAAAATGCTTCATCTAATTTCTTCTATTCGAATAGAGGTAAATTTGGACAGCCAAGGTATTAATTAGAATATCAATTAGTTAGTGGGAGTGATTATCAAAGTTCATCAGATGAATAAGAAAAACAACTCAAATTGGATAAAACGTATAGCTAGCCAGACAACAACAACAACAACAACAACAACAACAACAACAACAACAACAATAATAATAATAATAATAATAATAATAATAATAATAATAATAATAATAATAATAATAATAATAAAACTGAAGATATTGAAATAAAATATAATTTTAATTGGTTGTATGAATCGACAACCTTTTGCAAATTTTATATATTGAGGTATACCTGTAATATGCACAATTGGAATGAAAATTGGCAACTAGTAGTACTCATACATATATATAGTCAAAATTTATTAAAGTGCAAAAGCAAATGAAGTAAAAAAGCAGTCCCATGCACATGTTATGGCATTAATTGTTCCAATAAATATATTTGTATAGGGACTAATGTTGGTCCCGAGAATAAACGTTCAGGTGTAGAGGGGGGGGAGGAGGGGGTTGAATACACCTGAAAACTGATCAGCTTTAAACGCGAATAGTCCTTTTCAGGAGAGTGTGTCGTCTTGAACAAGTTCAGTAGACCAAATAAACTGTTTTGGATCGCGTGGCAGAGTGACTGACTTCACTGAGGCCTGCTAGCTGGCTAGAGTCAGAATTCAGTACCGTTCAGCTAAAGTTCAGTAGTGCGGAAATGTGTAGGCCCAAATTCAGTTGAGTTTAGAAAACATTTTTAATAAAATAGTTTCAGTATGTTAGTGCAATCAATTAAGCTTGCTGAAACTCAGTTGAATGATTTTTGAGATATTTTCAGTATGAACAGTAATCAATGCAAGAGTTAAAACAGAAAAACGAACACAGAACACATGCAGTTTGTAAAGTGGTTCGGATCCAACAATCCTACGTCCACTGTCCCGAATGATCAGGAGGCTATGTATTATACTGAGATAGTCTCAGTTGGTTTGTACGCTGGACAAACACTGGCCTTAGTGATTATACTGAGCAAGTCTCAGTTTACAGGGTATCAAACTAAGTGTTTGAAAAACTCTCCAACTATGAAGGAGTCCTTTACAATAAGGATCAGTTCATATATGAACTCCTTCGTCTAAGCTATGGATATGATCAGCTGAGCTTAGGTTAGAGGGATAGGGAAGGAGAAAGTGGCTTCCAGAGCGACGAACGGTTAAGTAAAGACTTAGGTTCGTGTTCAGTCGCTTGGATACTAGAGGCTTTATAATTCTGGTTCAGCTTGGTTTCCTATGAGCGAGTATGTCGTCTTTCACCGGAAATTATTCTTCGAACTTCTTGCGGAAGACTTAGAACATTTTGAGTTGCTCGTGAATGCTCGTGTGTTCGGTTTCTAGGTTCGCTCGTGTTGGTCGTAGATGAGCTTCAATTTGAATTGTATCCCTCTATTTATAGAGTAGAGATAAGGATAGATCCATTGGAGATGACGATCCTTGTGTCTCTCTCTTTTGGGTAGCTAACGGCTCTTTCAAAGTATGGTTGCAGTGTCCTTTCCCTCCATTTCTGGAAAGTTCTTAACTTGCAGCTTTAATCAGAATATGGACAGCTGGTTGCTTGTTATTGGTCGAGGATAAAGAAAGTAGGTGAGACAGAACAGACTTCAAGGTAGATCAGAAGCTGACTTCTCTCTTCCTCGTATGACTCTGCTGATTTAGACTTGCAAATCCTGACAGTTTAGAGGACTGTCTAGCCGTTGTTGAGTCTGATCTAAATTCAGTAGCATGTTCCTACTGAGTCGGGTCTACTGAAGATCAGCTCCGAGTTCAGTGAACTACTCCTACTGAGTTTAGTTCCACTGACTCCTTTCAGTATACTGCTACTGCTGAGTCCAGTATCACTGAGTCTTCTTCTTCTGGTACTAAGGCTGGTAAACTACTGAGTGCCTGAACCAAATGAACAGTGTCTGTTGAGTCTGAAACCTCAGAGATAGAACAACATAATACAACTGAATGGTTCATCACTCAAAGTAGGGTTTTGGGATCTTCAAATCTTCAGCAAATATTTAGAACACTGGGCTACTGAGTTATCTCTCAACCGATTGTGAGACGACTGAATCATCTCCCAATATTTTCCCCCTATTTGATGATGCCAAAACCTAAGACTATGACTATCAGAAATAGAGCTCCTTAGAAGTATTACAAGTAGAATCAGTGGAGTTGTACTTCAAGTCCTAGACTACTTAGGGAATCAGGGAAGAATTATCAGAACTTATACAGAAAACTAATCAGCAATTTCTGCCTTTCTAACAACATTCCCCCCCCATCTAAAAGCAATCTAATAGATCAGAATCTAACAAGGTAAAAACTGACAGAATAAATATAAATATATATTCAGTGAGTTTGTGAGTCAGTAATCACTTGAGTGATTCTGTGTGTTAAGCATAAAGACAAACAGGGCCATATAGACAATAAGGAATTGTCAGGGCCGAACAACAGTGATGTTTTATATAAAAGGAATGGTCAGTACAGATACATCAACTGCTATTCTAAGAAAAACAGAACTTAAGAGAAATACTGAAGCTATCTATCATCCGAACTGCTGAATCCTGTCTTTGAAGTCCTTTGATTTTGATTCAGGAAGAGGCAGTCCATACATTCTGTAAGTAGTCTTCCTCAGTTTCAGTATCTCTGGCAAGTCAGCAGGCTCATCTTCATCCAAGTGTCTTGCTTGGGCAGCATCTTTAATCTCTTTCTCAATTACTCCATAATGAACAGAGCCATCTAGTTGCAGTGGGGGAGGCATGATCCTTGGAGCTGGGACTCTGACATCAATTTTATCTGCTATGGCCTTCTGAACTCTAGGAAATATCTTTGGGTCGGTCTTCAGAAGCCATTCAGCAAATGCGATAGACTTGTGTGTCTCAGGCCAGTATCTCCAGAAATAATATCTCTTGATGTAATATGCCTTTAGTGACTCCCACCTTTGAGATCTTTCACATGGCATCCATTCATCCACTCTGGGCCATCTGTGAATTTTCAGGTCAGTAGGCTTCCTGAGTCTTCTGTACTTATATGGAATATCTGCCTTCTCAGGAATCCTTTGGCTAGCTTCCTTCTCAGCCTTTAGCCTCAGAGCTTCTAGATTTTCCAATCTGAGCCTTTCTCATGCTGCTTCTATTTGCCTTGCTTCTGCTCCTCTGAATACATACCTCTCCATCTGATCCCAAATTCTTGCATTTCAAGCTCTTGACTCTTCGAGGGGACGTAGGAGGGTACATGAACTTCTTCTTCTGAATCAGTAGGGGTAGATGATTTTTCCTTTGAAGTACCCTGCTGACCAGTTGTCTGCTGCTGCTGCTCCTCCTTTTCTTTTTCTTTGTCTGCCTCGTTACTCAGCTTTAATGTTCTTGGAGGCAGCCTTGAACCAGATTTTCTACCACCTACTGGAGCTTTGGTCTTGCCTTTGGCTGGCTTTTTCTTTGGCTTATTGGCAGCCTCAGCCTCGGTAATTTCTCTTGCAAGTTTTTCATCCGCAGCAATCTGAGCTTCTGCCTCCGGAGTGATGTATCTTTTAGGTCCTTTCTTTTTAGAAGGAGGAGTTGGAAGCTTCAGTAACTTCTTGCCTTTTCCTAAGAATCGGAGGAGGTAGAGGGGCCTCTTCCTCTTCTGCAAACTCAGCAATCTCCTTGATTATGTCACTTGGAGTTTAGGTAGCTTGAGTAGCAGAGTCCTTGGGTCCTGAGCCACTTGGGCCGGTCTCAGCAGACACTACATCGCCTACTGCTGAGACACCTTGGGCCTCGCCAGACTGAGTAGAGGGACCAGTGGGAGCAGATTGCTGACTCTGGGTTGCTCCGGCCACTGTCCTAATTCCTCTTGGTACTCTCAGTACTTTCCCTTTTGTAATCTTCAGCTTGCCTTCCCCCTTTTTGGCATCAGCAAATACGCTAGGGTGGGAACTGGTACCTTCTTATCCAGACTTTTGTATGCTGCTGACAGATCATCCAAGGCGTACTGCAGCTTTGTGAATCGTTCCTGCAGTTTGTTTCTCTCTTCAGTAAGTTGGTCGATGTACTTATTGTGAGAGGCGTCGGCTGCTGTCTGGATATCTTGCAACTTTTTATCCACTCTCTCTTCCATAGCCTTCTGAATAGATTGGAGTCTGAGTTTGGAGGCCTGAGAGACGGAAGAGACGGATTCAGTGTGAGCTGACTGGGCGGCCTTAAATTCTTACAGGAGCTTTGCTTGGCCAGCCTGCATCAACTTCAGTTGCTCTTCGAAGTCAGCTCGTTGAGTGGCAAGTACTTCAGTTAGGATTGTGGAGAAGTCGGGGGCAGGCGAATTCTTAATGGTCGTTCTGAGCCCCTTGATCTCTGCACTCTGAGCCTGAGTGGTCTGCCTCCACGTCTTGTGGACGGCACGGGCGAGGAGTCGGTTCTGAGTCCCTTGACTCCTCAGAGCCCTGGCCACTAACTTCGAATGTCGGCTTTTAGGGTTGGGCGCTACCTCGAAAGTAGACTCAAGTAAGAGTTGAGCGGGTTCTGCTGACTTCGAGGTACCAGCCTCCGACTGACCTGGTCCAAGGATACTGAGAGGAGGTTCAGCGGTAGAAGTTGGTGCATCCTTGTCCAGTTGAGTTCCCTCATCAAGCTTCTCAGGGCCTGAATCACGGGGTGGGTCCTGACCATCGGGGTCAGACCCATCTGAGGGTACCGATGCCGAGATTGGTTGGCGGTCATTCAGCATGGCTAGCATGGTAGCCCTCAAATCGTCCAACGAACATATATCAGATGGCTTTGTGTAGCCGATTTTGTGCCTTATCATCAGCTCCTCCTCATGGAGCTGTTTGCAGGAGTGGTGTTTGATTAATCTGTTCAGAGTAGACCACTCCTGGAATCTGATCAGCATGTGGAGCCTAGCCTGCCTTGCCAGTATGATGAGATCAGTGTGGCTGGCTATCTCCGGGATTCGTTCAGCAATCTATCGGGAGGCTCTTGATTGCAGAGTTGATGCCTCTATCCCGATCGATTCGGATTCAGAAGTAGTCTCAGAATCTTCAACTTCAATGGGAGACGGTTGCTTCTCAGCAGACGAAATGTTGCTTAGTGGAGGGACATCCAAGGGGCTCTCAGTCGCAGGGATCTGTTCAGCTTCGACCCCTTGGTCCACTGTCTTGCCTCGTTTAGTGGAGACGGCCTTCTCCACTGACGGAGTCTTCTCTGAGGACTCAGACTCGTCCCTCAGCTGTAGAGGTGGTTCGGAAGCTACCTCTGGTACGACCTCACTGACTTTCTTCAGTCTTTTGGTCGGCGTCTTCGGAGTAGACTTGGGAGGGGACCTCTTCTTCGTAGGAGTGGAGGTATTCTGAGTTCCTGAATTGGGGTCAGCAGGCCCAGACCCAATCTGCTGAAGGGCCGTTGCCCTGCTCTGGAAACGGACCTTCTTCGGATTAAAGTACTGCTTGTCAGCATTTGCAATGTTGTCTGTTCCGTAGAAGTCCTCTATCATTATAGACATCTTCAGTTCGTATAGTAATTTTCCCTTTACTGCAAGGCGCTGGGAAAGCTTATCGAATTTCGCGGACTGCGTCATGAATTCTTTGAGGAAGAATTCTGTCCAGTTGATCTTCGCATGGTCATAAATGACCATCATCATTTGTATTTTAGGCCTCGACACTTGATCAAAGGATCCTTCCTGACTCGTCAGCAACTGATTCACAATATAAGCCAATGCTCTGAATTTCGGGAGCATGGCGTTCTTTGGAAACGCTACTCTGAAAGAGCTTGGCTTCCCGCAGAAGATCTCAAGGTATTCATCCATCAAGTCATCTTTGTAGGCCACGGTACTGATTCCTGCGCTGGGAAGTTTGAAGCTTCTCTGAAGAGCCTTTTCTTATAGACATCGTCTTTATCTCTGAAATGGCAAGAGAGGGGTATCCAACTGTATGGACAACATATCTTCATCGGATATCACTCTCTATGGACTCTGAGTTCAAGTATAGCTTAGCAATCTGGCGCGGGAGGAAGTATTTCGGCTTCCTCGGCAGAAATCCCTCTAAGCCGGTCGTTCTTAGGGTATCAAAAATCTCCTCCATGTACTCGAGTTCGCAGATGTCAAACTCCATCATGGGTTCGCACCAAACGTGATCCTTCTCCAGGATCCCTTGCATATCAGAGGGGATGTTAACAACTACTCCTGCCATGTTTGTATTCTGCAAATCAACAATATCAGTATCGAGGAAAGAAATATATTACAAGTATAATATACGATGCTGAATGATTAAGAAGAATTTACCGATGAGTTTTCTGAGTTTTTGAAAATGAGTTTGCAAGGAAACAGATGCTTTTTCTCAGAAAACTAGGGTTATGAAAATTTGCAGAGTGAAAATGGCGGTTTCTAAACTTTGAACGTGTTTATATATGTTAAATAAGATGAACAGTTAATAAATCCACGGTTAAGTTTGAAATAGCTTTTGAGATGGACGACGAGGATTTAATGTTATAAAATAGGTAATGATCATTTTAGCCGCCTAAGTCAAAATACAGTTGTAAATAGCCAAAGAAGTAACTTGATACGACATGCATTAAATGCGTCGCAAAGTTCAACATACTTTACATAGAATGTCGTGTATTTAATGTAAACCGTTATATTAAATGACATTTCATAAGGCATTGAATACGAAGCTGAATCTGAGTCATAAATGCACTGGATATTTCATTGGCTACTGAGTAGAGATACGCAAACCTGTCAGCTGAACATCGTAGTCAGCTGATACCTCGTGTAGATGGTTGCTGAGTCTCTACGTACTGAATTTTACTCAGTACTGAGAGTGAACATTCCCCCTTGCTGAATGCTTCTCTCCTGAATCCACTTACTGACTGGAGTCAGTAGGGTCCAGCAGACTTAGCTCTACTGAAAATTCTCTGAATTTGGCTTCAGCTAGAGGCTTGGTCAGTATATCTGCCCTTTGGTGGTCAGTATGGATCTTTTCCATCCTGATATCCTTCTTTTCAACATGATCATGAATGAAGTGGTGTCTGATGTCCACGTGCTTGCATCTTGTGTGAAGTACTGGATTTTGAGTGATTGCAATTGCACTGGTGCTGTCACAGAAGATCGGCACTTCATTCTGAATAACATCATAGTTGCGTATCTGCTGTCTCAGCCAAAGGATTTGGGCGCAGCAACTTTCGGCAGCCATATATTCAGCTTCAGTAGTTGACGTTGCTACTGAATGCTGTTTCTTTGCAAACCATGAAATCAGCTTACTGCCAAGGAACTGACATGTTCCAGAAGTTGACTTTCGGTCAATTCTACATCCTGCATAGTCAGCATCAGAATAACCAGTTAGTTCAATATTATCATCAGCTGGATACCATAAACCCATGTCAGGTGTTCCTCTGAGATAGCGGAGAATCTTCTTTGCTGAGTCCATATGACTCTGCTTAGGATTCGCCTGAAATCGAGCGCAGACACCTACATCATAAGTTATGTCAGGTCGAGTAGCTGTTAGATATAATAATGAACTAATAATAGCACGAGATTCAGATAGGTCTACTGATACTCCCTCTTTATCAAGATCGATTTTCATGTTCGTGTTCATCGGGATCTCATTCGTTTGCCAGATGTGCAACCGAACTTCTTGATGAGGTCTCGAGTGTATTTACCTTGATTGATGAACATTCCCTTCTCAAATTGTTTGACTTGGAAACCGAGGAAATAGTTTATTTCTCCCATTATTGACATCTCGAACTTGTCCTTCATCATTTTCTCAAATTATTGACACATGATGATGTTCTTCAATCTGAAGATTATGTCATCTACGTAGATCTGCACAAGTTATCTTATCATCTTCCAGTCGAATGCTGAATAATCTGCGGTCTACTGTGCCTTTCTGAAAACCTTTCGGAAGAAGAAACTCAAATAGGGTATCGTACCAAGCCCTAGGTGCTTGTTTTAACCCATACAGAGTCTTTCTGAGTCTGTAGACCTGATGTCCTTGCTGAAAATCGGGAGGTTGTTCTACATAGACTTCTTCTTTCAGCACGGCGTTCAGGAACGCAGACTTCACATCCATTTGATAAACTCTGTATCGCTGATGTGTTGCATAGGCTAGAAATAGTCTGATTGTCTCCAATCTTGCAACTGGAGCGAAAGTTTCATCGAAATCTATTCCTTCAGCTTGACAGTAGCCTTTTGCCACAAGTCTTTCTTTGTTCCTTACTATAACATTTTTTTCATCTCGCTTGTTCTTGAAGACCCATTTAGTTCCAATCACGTGTTGATGCCGGGGGCTGTCAACAAGCTCCCATACTTCGTTTCTCGTGAACTGATTCAGCTCCTCCTGCATGGCTATGATCCAATCAGCGTCCTTAAGTGCATCCTCAACTGACTGAGGTTCTTCAGTAGACAAGAAGTAGGAATATAATGCGCTTTCTCCCTGACAGAATCTGGATCTTGTCTTTACGCTTGCTGAAGGATCTCCAATAGTTAAATCAGAAGTGTGAGCGTCCAGCCACGATCTACGATGTTTCAACTCTTCATCTGAGATTTGTTCAACATAGATAGTAGGTGAGTTAGGCATTTCAAATGTACTATTCTGAGATTGAAGTAATTCAGTCACTAGAGTTGGGTCTACTGAGTCAACAGGTTCAGGGGCATTTAGCTCAGGAACTTCATCTGTTCCACCGGAATTATTATCCTCAGTAGAGGTCTCAGTAACCACTTAGGTTTCTTCATCGACCTGAGTTACCTGGGATTGACTCTGTTCGGTAGAGTCAATCTGTTCAACTACTTATGCTGCTGGCTGAGATTCAGTAGACTTATCTTCAGTTTCTTCATTTGAATCATCATCCCAACACAACTGGATCTTTTCAACTTTATCTTTCAAGCTCAGATCCAGTAAGTGCTTACTGATGTCCTCATATTCTAGTTTAGAGTTCATGCTCCTATCTTCAGTAGCAAACTCATTAAAAACAACATGAGGGCTTTCATCCACGCAAAGGGTCTGATAGTTAAAGACTCTGAAGGCTTTGCTGACCCGGGAGTATCCTAAGAAGTCTCCCTGGTCTGACTTGCTATCAAAGGTCTTCAACTGATCCTTCCCATTATTGTGGATAAATCACGAACACCCAAAAATATGGAAATAAGATAAAGAAGGCTTCCTGCCATTCCATGATTCATATGGTGTATTCTTATGCTGCTTTGTCAGTAGGGATCTGTTCTGAGTATAACATGCAATGTCTGTAGCTTCTGCCCAGAATTTGGTTGGGAGTCCTGAGTCTGCGAGTAGGGTTCTTGCTGCTTCTATGAGTGTTCTATTCTTCCTTTCTGCAACCCCATTTTGTTGAGGCGTGCGCACTGCAGACGTCTCATGCTCTATGCCTTCTGCTTTGCAAGACTCCTCCACCATATAATTCAGGAACTCGGTTCCTCTGTCTGAACATATCTTGACAATTTTGGGGTTCTTCTCGACACTGAGCCTTTTCAGAAGCGTTGGCAACTCTGTTTTGACGTCAGACTTATTGGCAATAAATATGACCCATGTGTAGCGCGAGTAGTCATCAATGACCACTAAAGCATACTTCTTACCTCTGATCGTCACCGGAGAGACTGGATCGAATAAATCCATATGTAGCAGCTGAAGGATTCCATCAGTGGAAGGAGATCGAACAGGAGGATTTTGATTCCTTGTTTGCTTTCCCTTCAGATATGCCTCACACTGAGTGTCTTTGCTGAATACTTCATTCGGCAGTCCTCTTGCTAGAGTGTTTCTTGCTAATTTGTTGAGCGTCTTGAAGTTGAGATGGTTGAGTCTTCTGTGCCAGAGCCACCCTGTTCTGTTGTCGTTCTTCGCCAACAAACAAGCTTCAGGTTCAGCTGAGTTCCAGTCAGCTACGTAGATATTCTTTTTGCGCGAACCTGACAATACTGTTTTCCCTGTAGACATGTCAATGACATCACAGAAACCAGCGTCAAAAATCACTCTATTCGAGTTATCACAAAATTGACTAATAGAGAGAAGATTATGCTGAAGTCCTTCAACATAAGATACTCTTGGAACTGTTGCGGTTCCAATGCTGAGTGTTTCATAGCCTCTGGTATAGCCTTTTGCGTTGTCTCCAAACTCGATTCGGGGTCCTTCTTCAGTAGTATAATTCTTCAGTAGGTACTTTTGGTATGTCATATGTCATGAGCATCTACTGTCCACATACCAAGGGTCCTTGTGCACCTGCAAAATAGAATTATATTTAGGTACCCTTTATTTTTGATTTTGGGTCCTTAGATGTTAGTTTTGGAAACCCAGATCTGTCTTACGACCCTTGTGGTCTCAGACAGTTTCTTCCCACTTTGATCAACATATTTGACCACTGGACTGGTCGATGCTGACTTCTGAGGCTTCACAGGTTCAGGAGTCCTGATCTTCTGAGTAGGTGGACAACTGACCTTTGCCTTCTGCACGGCTTTCTTTTTCCTCTTCTGACTCTTAGGTCCTCTTCTGACTATAGGATCATAGTAATATGACCCACACTGAGCTGGATGTGTCAGGTGCGGAGGTCCATACTGATCAGCCCACTTTTCTTTGCTGGTTCCCCCTTGACTGAACTGGGGTGTTTTGGTACTGATCTTCTTGTTAGAATGCTGATAGCTGTGAAGAGGTGCCTTCATCTTTTGTTTGTTCTTGGCTAGGGGGTTCAGAATCTCGGCGTTGATAGTTTCCTCTTGAACAAATCAATCAGCTAGTCGGTTTTCTAAGCGTACGGGGGCAGATGAGGAGGCTCCATGACTGAATCCAAGTCCCTCCTTGCAGTGCTTGGGCTTGTTGCTTTCTAGCATAGCCTCAAGCTTCTTTTCAGCGCCCATGTACCGATTTGTCATCAGGTTCCTCCAGACATCATCACTTTTCTTCGGCAGTTCATGCTCGGTCTTAAGTCCTGACAACTCTTGCTTTAGTAGACTCAGTTCAGTATCCTTCTGAGTCAAGTCTTTGGTCAAGACTGAGATCTGATCTTCTTGATGCTGAGACTTGGCCATCAGAGAGTTTATCTCCTCCCTGAGTCTCAACACAAGTCCTTCTGACTCAGTAGCAACCTGACTCTCCTGAGAAAGTCTCTGATTCTCCACTTTCAGGGTATCCAATTCCTGAAGAGTCTTACTGAGCTGCAAACTCATCTGAATCTGCTCGTCGAGTAGTTCTACATATGCGATTGCAACATCCAGATTCTCGTCTGCACCTGAAAGAGTGTCGTGTGTGCAGTGTGAAGAGGAGTTAAATGGTTCATGAGAGTTTACCTCATCCTCTTCTCCTGCCATGAGACACTTTTTAACGTCTTCTTCAAACTCTATGGCCATGAATGTCGCTTCATAGTCTGATGAATCCTTGAAGGAGTCGACTTCATCTGAGTTATCTGAGAGTTCTCCCTTTGAGCTTTGCGTGCTGCTCTCTCAGCAGTACTGAGCTCAGGACAATCATACTGATTGTAGCAGGTAGTGACTCTCTCTTCTTTGCTTTCACTGTCTTTCGACTCAGCTCAATCCTCCTGTTTTCTGCATTCAGAAGTATGTGAGTCAGGAGTGCGCTTAGGTGTGTATTCAGTCTTACGCCTTGGAGTCTCTAACGACTCTTGAGAGCTTCATGCGCCTCTCCTTCTCCTTTTGATACTTCACGGCAAGCAGCGCGTACTTCTTAGCCATGTTTCCTTCTTGTAAGTCACTGAGTGAAGGTTCAGCCTTGCTAGAGGTTGGAGTTGTTGTGCTGACTGATGCTTTGAAGGCATGGTCTACTTGGGTGTCAGCTTCAGCTCACTACTTCCTTTAAGGTAGACCAAACTCGAACTCCTCAGCTTTAAATTCTGAAAAGATATGGTCAGGAGTAACAATATCTAAATCAGAATGTCTGAATAAAGTAGCAAAGGGAGTCCAGTGACCGTCTGGTAGTGCTCTCAAAATCTTGAGATTCATCTCTCGGTTGGAGAATGTCTTTCCCAGCCCGTTGATAGAGTTCATCAGATCCGTGAATCTGACGTTGAGATCTTCAATGGAGTCACCAGTAATGAGAGACAGTCTCTCTAGCTTCTGAAGTTCCAGCGCCAGCTTGTTTGCTTTGATCTTATGAGTCCTCCGACTTAGTAGTGCTAGAGCATCCCAGAGTTCTTTTGCGGACTTGCAGTCCTAAACTCTTCTGAGGTAAGAATCACTCAGGGTGGTCAGTATGGTATTTCTTGCGACGCAGTCTAAGTTGTGAAGCTTCTTCTCCTCCGGGGTGAAGAGACTTCTGTCCTTGGGGATCCTTTTCCCGATCACCATTCCTCCTCTGTCTGCTGGGTCCTGAGTTACTACACTATCAACCATTGGAGCGATAGGTCCGTCCTCCAAGCCTCCGTCAATGCTTGTCGTGGAGGGAGGTCAGATGTGCCTCCATTCTGACCCGCCATACTCCATAGTTCTCTACTGAGAACATGGGTACCATCCTGATTCCTGACATATCGACATGATAGATAATGATATGAATGAAGAATGATATGCAGTGAAAATGTTTTCTGGATCCGTTCAAGTAGACCAGTTTCAGAATAACAAGAGTCTTAGAGAACTCCTGCTTTGATACCAATTGCTGGTCCCGAGAATAAACGTTCAGGTGTAGAGGGGGGGGGGTGAATACACCTGAAAACTGATTTCTCAGCTTTAAAAGCGAACAATCCTTTTCAGGAGAGTGTCGTACTGAACAAGTTCAGTAGACCAAATAAACTGTTCTGGATCGTGTGGCAGAGTGACTGACCTCACTGAGGCCTGCTAGCTGACTAGAGTCAGAATTCAGTACCGTTCATCTGAAGTTCAGTAGTGCGGAAATGTGTAGGCCCAAATTCAGTTTAGTTTAGAAAACGTTTTTAATAAAATAGTTTCGGTATGTTAGTGCAATCGATTAAGCTTGCTGAAACTCAGTTGAATGATTTTAGAGATATTTTCAGTATGAACAGTAATCAATGCAACAGTTAAAACAGAAAAAAGAACACAGAACACAGGCATTTTTTAAAGTGGTTCGGATCCAACAATCCTACGTCCACTGTCCCGAATGATCAGGAGGCTATGTATTATACTGAGATAGTCTCAGTTGGTTTGTACGCTGGACAAACACTGGCCTTAGTGATTATACTGAGCAAGTCTCGTATTACAGGGTATCAAACTAAGTGTTTGAAAAACTCTCCAACTATGAAGGAGTCCTTTACAATAAGGATCAGTTCAGATATGAACTCCTTCGTCTAAGTTATGGATATGATCAGCTGAGCTTAGGTTAGAGGGATAGGGAACGGGAAAGTGGCTTCTTGAGAATACGACCTTAATCGAAATGCATACATTTGTCTCATACACTATGGGGATGGTGAGAAGAGATATATTTTACAACCCACAGGGGCTATAATTGGAGATACCATTGTTTCTCGTACTTCGCTACCTTAGGACTGTTATAGTTACGGCTGCCGTTCACCAGGGCTTCGATCGCTGGCTCCCCTATCATCGGGTTTCGTGTTCAGTCGCTTGGATACTAGAGACTTTATAATTCTGGTTCAGCTTGGTTCCCTGTGAGCAAGTATGTCATCTTTCGCCGGAGATTATTCTTCGAACTTCTTGCGAAAGACTTAGAATGTTTTGAGTTGCTCGTGAATGCTCGTGTGTTCGGTTTCTAGGTTCGCTCATGTTGGTCGTAGATGAGCTTCAATTTGAATTGCATCCCTCTATTTATAGAGTAGAGATAAGGTTAGATCCGTTGGAGACGACGATCCTTGTGTCTCTCTCTTTTGGGTAGCTAACGGCTCTTTCAAAGTATGGTTGCAGTGTCCTTGACTGAGCCTGAGTGGTCTACCTCCACGTCTTGTGGACGGCACAGGCGAGGAGTCGGTTCTGAGTCCCTTGACTCCTCAGAGCCCTGGCCACTGACTTCGAACGTCGGCTTTTAGGGCTGGGCGCTACCTCGAAAGCAGACTCAAGTAAGAGTTGAGCTGGTTCTGCTGACTTCGAGGTACCAGCCTCCGACTGACCTGGTCCAAGGATGCTGAGAGGAGGTTCAGCGGTAGAAGTTGGTGCATCCTTGTCCAGTTGAGTTCCCTCATCAGGCTTCTCAGGGCCTGAATCACGGGGTGGGTCCTGACCATTGGGGTCAGACCTATCTGATTGGTTGGCGGTCATTCAGCATGGCTAGCATGGAAGCCCTCAAATCGTCCAAGGAACATTTATTAGATGGATCTAAGTAGCCAATTTTGTTCCTTATCATCAGCTCCTCCCCATGGAGTTGTTCGCAGGAGTGGTGTTTGATTAATCTGTTCAGAGTAGACCACTCCTGGAATCTGATCAGCATGTGGAGCCTAGCCTGCTTTGCCAGTATGATGAGATTAGTGTGGCTGGCTATCTCCGGGATTCGTTCAGCAATCTCTCGGGAGGCTCTTGATTACAGAGCTGATGCCTCTATCCCGATCGATTCTGATTCAGAAGCAGTCTCTGAATCTTCGACTTCAATGGGAGACGGTTGCTTCTCAGCAGACCGAATGCTGCTTAGTGGAGGGACATCCAAGGGGCTCTTAGTCGCAGGGATCTGTTCAGCTTCGAAGTATGGTTGCAGTGTCCTTTCCCTCCATTTCTGGAAAGTTGTTGACTTGCAGCTTTAATCAGAATATGTACAGCTGGCTGCTTGTCATTGGTCGAGGATAAAGAAAGTAGGTGAGATAGAACAAACTTCAAGGTAGATCAGAAGCTGACTTCTCTCTTCCTCGTATGACTCTGCTGATTTAGACTTGTAAATTCTGACAGTTTAGAGGACTGGCTAGCCGTTGCTGAGTCTGATCTAAATTCAGTAGCATGCTCCTGCTGAGTCGGCTCTACTGAAGATCAGCTCCGAGTTCAGTGAACTACTCTTGCTGAGTTTAGTTCCACTGACTCCTTTCAGTATACTGCTCCTGCTGAGTCCAGTATCACTGAGTCTTCTTCTTCTTGTACTAAGGTTGGTAAACTACTGAGTGCCTGAACCAAATGAAGAGTGTCTGCTGAGTCTGAAACCTCAGAGATAGAACAACATAATACAACTGAATGGTTCATCACTCAAAGTAGGGTTTTGGGATCTTCAAATCTTCAGCAAATATTCAGAGCACTGGGCTACTGAGTTATCTCTCAACCGATTGTGAGAAGACTGAATCATCTCCCAACAACTAATAATGTGCTAGCGGTTGAATAATTATTAATGAGAATATGTTGTATTCTATTAATGAGAATATGTCGTATTCTATTTATTAATGTGGTAGTGGTTGAATATTTCACTTTATTTTCCAATTTATGAATCATGCTTGTGACATTAATGAACATTAATTGAATACTTTTGTATATCAAATTTAAATTGTTGATTCCAATAGAAGAAAATTTAAAGATCAATAACATAATATGCACAATTAATTGTTACTTCTTTCATTTAAAGGCAAACAATACCAATTGTATTGGAAGAGAAGTGGCTCTAAACTTGGAAAAGGCTAAATCATTATATAAATTCATTAATGCATAAATATGTAAGGAGAAAGTAAGGCATTCTTTTTGTTTCTGATGTATATCACTACAAAAATTATGCAATTTACCGACGGAATTTGAGACGCTCAATTTACCGACGGAATACCGACGGATTATTTCCGTCGGCCACTTACCGTCGGAAAAATCCGTCGTTAAATATAGAATTTTCAATTTTTTTTTACTTTTATTGCCGACGGAAAATTCCGTCAGCAAAGTTAAATTATTATTTATATTTATATTTAAATTTAAAATATAATTTTACCGACGGAAAATTCCGTCGATAAAAATTAATTTTTAATTTATTTAAATTGATTCTTTAATTAAATTTTAAACAAACATTTACCGACGGATTATTCCGTCGGTAATAAGTAAAGAATTTACCGACGGAAAAATCTGTCGGTAAATCCGTCGGTGTGACCGAAATTAATTTACGGGCAGACGCCCGCTGAACCAGAACAACTTTTTACCCCTTGTTGCTGCGCCGCCGATTCGCCCCTTACCGCGCTGCCGCCGTCGCTCCGTTGCCGCGCCGCCGTCGCTCCCATAGGTATGATTTAGCATATGGTATATCAAACTTTAAATTCAGTGAAAAATCAAAGGGAAATATCATTCTCTGCTTCGTTGAAATTAACTTAAGATGAAATAATGGAGAAATTCAAACATAAAGGAGTAAAACACATGAATTCCCTAAAAAATTGGGCCCTCTTATATTTCTTTTTGCATAATCTATATGCCAATTTTGGTGTGTAGGAGCGTTTGCCTTTTTCATGATTATCTTTGGGTTTCTTTCCCTAAACTTCCCCAGATTCGTGCATGCTCTGTTCTTAGTGTTTTGGAGGTATAAAAAGTCAGAGGAAGGGAATTGGAAATGGTTTCTAATTTAATCATTCGGGTTGTTTACTCTGTATTTTATAAAGTTTTCATATTGATTACTATAACATGCTTAATTTGATCAAATGGTAAAATATATAAATCTGAGCTTTGCAATAAAATAGGCATACTACTTTTAATAGTTAAATGATCAAGCCTATGATTTTAAACAAACACTTAAAACACTTAAGTTTTCATTGTGATTGTTTTATTGACTTTGATATATGAAAAATACACAATGAAACTTGAGTTGATATGAGAGGCAAGCTGTCTTTATTTAAAGGCAAATTGACAAATTTGGTCCCCAATGTTTGCCACTTTGGATGAATTGGTCCCTAATCTTTTTCTTTTTTTTTAGTTTATTGGTCTCCAATGTTTGCTAATTTGGATAAATTGGTTCTTCTGTCAAATTTTAAGTTAATTAAGTGTTAATCATAGGGGTATTTATGGAATAAAAGTTTCAGGGACCAATTCATCCAATTTTTAAATAAAACTTTAATTTTTTTAATTTTTTTAAATTATGATTTTTTCGGAAAAAATATTTTTTCAAATAATTTTTATTTTAAAAATTACTTTTTTCAACTAATTTTTCTTTTTTTTCAAATATTTTTTTTGGTAAACGAAAAAAAATTAATTAATAATAATTTTAGGGACCAATTCATCTAAATAATTTTTTGGAATTAACTTTTTTCAATTTTTTTTATTTAAATAAAAATTAAGTAAATTTAGATTAACTAATAATTTTGCATTTCACGGTGAAGGAGGGGAGCGGATCAACACAACGGTTGGGGAATCTGTTATGTTCTTCGAGGAGAAGAGCAGCTGGACGACTAGGAGGTGGGAGGCCATAACTGGACGACTAGGAGCGGGTCGTCCAGCTGCTCCTCTCCTCGAAGAACATAGCACATTCCCCAACCGTTGTGTCGACCCGCTCACCTCCTTCATCGTGAAATGCAAAATTATTAGTTAATCTAAATTTACTTAATTTTTATTTAAATAATAAAATTTGAAAAAAAGTTAATTCAAAAAATTATTTAGATGAATTGGTCCCTAAAATTATTATTAATTAATTTTTTTTCGTTAACCAAAAAAATTATTTGAAATAAAAAAAGAAAAAAAATTAGTTGAAAAAAGTAATTTTTAAAATAAAAAATTATTTGAAAAATTAATTTTTTTCCAAAAAAAATCATAATTTAAAAAAAAAGTTAAAAAAAAAATTAAAGTTTTATTTAAAAATTGGATGAATTGGTCCCAGAAACTTTTATTCCATAATTACCCCTATGATTAACACTTAATTAACTTAAAATTTGACAGAAGGATCAATTTATTCACATTAGCAAACATTGGGGACCAATAATCTAAAAAAAAAGATTAGGGACCAATTCATCCAAAGTGACAAACATTGGGGACTAAATTTGCCAATTTGCTTTATTTAAATGATCTGGCAGTTATTGCATGTGAGAAGAGCATTAGCTGGACATAGTAAGTAGTATAGAAGTTAAATGAATTAGGATTGGTTTCAGATGAATGTTGAAAGGTTTTTTCTGGAAAATATGTAGGTAATGGATTAAAGATTAGATGCTATTGCTTTTGATGCTCGTGTGTTTACACAGGATTGGAGTGAGTCTAGAACTTTTAGTGAACAATATTAATCAGGATTTGAAATAATGAGTCGTTCGTGGATGTATACACGGTGAGCAGTAGACGGTTCATTGAATCCTAAATTTGTGAATGGCATTGAGGATTTCATTGATTGGGCAAGTAGCCAGACAACTTATACGGACGGGGAAAATTTAGATGTCCGTGTGAAAATTTAAGAATAAGTTGTTTTTGACTACACAAGTTGTAAGAGAGCACGTTTATATGAAGGGATTCGTTAAAAATTATAAAGTTTGGTCATCTCATGGGGAAAAACACGTAACCCTAAATGAGCAAGCTACGAGAAATGTGCAAAATGACACGTCGACTTCCTATCAGAGGATGGTAATGGATCATGCTGGGCCAAATTTAAAATGATGCGGATATTGAGGAGGCGCCAAATAATGAAGCAAGCAAGATCTATGAAATGTTGCAGGCAGTCGACACGGAGTTGTGGCCTGGTTGTGAGACCTACTCACAATTGTCTGCAGCAGTTTAGATGATGAACTTGAAGGCTGAGAATCATATGTCGCAGAGGAGCTATGACAGGATGAGTCAAATGATCAAGGATATGCTTCCCCAAGGAAATTTGATTCCTAATAACTTCAGCGAGTCTAAGAGATTGCTTAGTGGCATGGGGTTGCCGGTAGAGAAGATTCACTGTTGTCCAAATTCCTGCATGATCTATTGGCTGGAATATAATGAACTAGAGAGTTGTAAGTTTTGCGGTACCTCACGATATTTAGATGACAGTCCGAAATCTAGTAGGAAAGGGAAGAAAAAATTAGTAGCCGCTAAGAAAATGTACTACTTTCCTATATCCCCTAGACTCCAGCGGATGTATGCATCTAATGCAACTGCTCCTCACATGCGTTGGCATGCTTCATCAGTGGACGATGGAGTGATGCGTCATCCTGCAGACTCTCCAGCATGGAAGCACTTGGACTCGACGTTTCCTGATTTTGCCTCGGAGATTCGAAATGTTAGATTAGGTCTTTCTACAGACGGTTTTCAAACATTTACTCAATTTGGGAAACAATACTCTTTGTGGCCAGTTATTCTAACTCCTTACAATCTGCCGTCTGGCATGTGCATGAATGATCAATTCATGTTTCTCACGGTGTTGGTGCCTGGACCTCGAAATCCAAAAGATAACTTGGATGCCTTTCTACAGCTGTTGATAGCCGAATTATTGGAGTTGTGGGAAGATGGCGTGTCTGCGTATGATGTTTCAAAGAAGCAAAATTTCAATATGCGAGCTGCTTTGCTATGGACCATTAGTGACTTTCCGGCCTACTCAATGTTGTCTGGATGGAGTACAGCTGGGAAATTCGCATGCCCACAGTGCATGGAACAATCAGATGTATTTTATCTTGAGAAGAGTGGTAAGATGTTGTGGTTTGACAATCATAGAAAGTTTCTACCACTAAGTTATCCTTTCAGACGAAATAAGAATGCTTTCCTGAAAAATAAAGTTGTAGCACGTTCACCCCCTGACATGAGAACATGAGAAGATATACATAGTCAAATTGAGGCTTATGGTTTTGTGAAAGTCACCGAAGACTACGATGGTTATAACAAATATGCCTCTAAAGAAAATGTTACGGGATGGAAGAAAAGAAGCATATTCTGGGATCTTCCTTATTGGAAATTCTTGTTGCTTCGACACAATCTCGATGTCATGCACATTGAGAAGAACGTGTTTGATAATGTGTTCAACACTATCCTAAATGTGACAGGAAAGACCAAAGACACGCCGAAGTCTAGAGCAGAGTTGAATACATATTGTGCTAGGCCTGAACTGAAGAAGCTTAACGAGAGTGACAGACATTATCCGAAAGCATGTTACATGCTGGGTCATACAGAGAAGCAGGCATTATTAATGTGGGTGAAGCAGCTCAGACTACCGGATGGTTATGTGTCCAACATGAGCAGATGTTTAGATATGAGTTTCATACTTTATCACATGGGGTAGGAAAGTCCACTATGAATAGCGGAGTGTGTATACAAGGGAAGAATTATGGTTCCGATGCACTTGATTATTATGGACAGTTGGTGGAGATATGTGAAGTTGAGTACCTGGGTTTACCAATAAAACGAACCATGTTGTTCAAGTGCTTATGGTTTGACCCGACCCCTAGAGGGACTTATGTACATCCACAATACAAGTTGGTTTCTATCGATCAAACGAAACCGCTACAGAACTATGAACCATTTGTCATGGCATCACAAGCGCATCAAGTGTATTACTGCTCATATCCTAGTGTGAACAAATCTAGGAAGGCGTGGTTGGAAGTATGTAAAGTTAAACCGAGATTTAAGATAGATTTGCCAACTAAATCTTCATTAGATGAAGCATTTCAAGAGGATGACATACTAAACCCACCAGTACGTAACCACGCGACAGTAGAAGCTGATATAACATTATCTCATCCACGTCGAACAATAGAACGCGATGAGGAAGATTTTGACGAAGGAGATGATGATGAAGAAGAACATGTTCTGACATCAGAAGATGAGGACTTTAGTGATGACTAGTACAACTTACAGGTTTTAAAAGAATTTTGTCTTATTTTTTTGGCCAAAAGCAATTAATGATTATTCGTTGTTTTCAGGTACATAGCGCCTCCCAGAGGTCGTGGCGGCATGACTATATCAGCTCCTGCTGGGCGTGGAGCACCCCCATCGTCGTCTGGCTATGGGGGTAGTCCTCCTGAGTCGGCTGGGCCCCATCAGGGTTCTACTGACTCTTACTTGGTGGATAGCCGCCGTTGTTTCGAGATTTCACCTGAGGGGTATGTAATAATTGGTTTTATTACTTTTAAATATATCAAGTATAACTTGGATTAACCATTTTTCAATAATAGGCGATTGCTTGAGCCATTTGGATTGGCCTCGACAATCGTTGAGTGTTTTAAGAAGATTAATAACCCGACTGGGTTCACTTGGAAGCTGACTCCTCCTGAAATTAAGGAGCAGTATTTTGAGGAATTTAAGGTTAGTTTTTCTTTCAAGTTTACAATCTTATAATTTAGCATTTACTTGTATATATCTAACATGTATAAATATGTAAATTGCAGAAGCACTTCCGTTGACCTGCTCACTGGGACCAGGCAGTCCACCACATGTGGCAGAAGAGGGCGTCCAAGAGGTTCAGTGATTGGTACTTCCAAATGAAGAAGGGCCGCCCTAAAAATCGGACTACATCAACACAGAGAGGTGGGCAGCCCTCAACGAGTACTGGATGCGGCCAGAGGTACTCCAAAAGTCGGAGACTGCTTCCTAGTGCCGCAGGTCAGAGCCAGAGCTGGGCGCCGGGATGAGCAAGCACAAAGGAGGGTCCCGGTCAGCCCTACAGTACTCCCAGTCTACGGTAAGTCTCATTTTATAAGTTTTTAGATTCTTATGTCTTTGTTTTTACATAATTTTGTTTATGCATCTGATGAATAGGCTTCTCAGAGGGGATGCTCCTTAGAGTCCACCGCCTTTGACACCTTCCGGAGTCTCCATTACAAAGGTGGAGGCTTGTCCAACATGAAGGCAGCGAGACTTCATGTAAGCACCCAATTACAATATACAGAATCTTATTCTAGAATTCTGAGTTTGACTAATTTCTATTTTTATATTGTAATAGGCAGAGGTGGAACGGATTGCTGCTAAAGAAGGCCCTAACGCGGATAAAAACACGATTTATCTGCGGTTGGAAGGGGTTCGGGATAAGAAGCAACGGCTGTACGGTTTCGGCGAGGAAGGGAGCAGCTACATCAACGCCGCCAGCCGCTCTTCTACTTCTTCACTTGGGCCTTTCCAGAGCAATGCCGAGATCATGCGCCGACAGGAGGAGGAGTCGACAGCTAGGAGGACCCCCCAGGAGCAGGTCGCATTCATGAATGCGAATATGGACCAGCTCATGGCGTTGATGGGTTCCTCTAGCCGACGAGACCCTCCAGACGACAGCAACCAATCCCCTCCTCCCACCTCTTTATGATTGACTTATATATGTGTTATGTATATATACTGAATATTTGGATTTTATGATTTATATATTTATATTTCAGTTTCGGATTAGGTTTTAACTTGATTTGAATAATTATATGTATGTGCGCTTTGTTGGTTGGTAAAAAAAATGCAGGTTGTCGAGAACTGGGTACGAAAAAATAAAAAATTTATTAAAAAAAATAAAACATTACCGACGGATTACCGACGGAATTCCGTCGATACAGTTCAAAATTGCCGACGAAATTGTCCGTCGGTAAACCTTACCGACGGATACATTCCGTCGGTAAAACGTCGGTGACTACGCCCCGACAGAATATCAGACGACATTCTCCCGACGGAATATTCCGTCGGTAAATTTACCGACGGAAAATATCCGTCGGTAAATATTACCGACAAAGCCTGACCCAATGCCATAATTCCGTCGGTAAATTTATTACCGACGGATATTGACGGTTTACCGACGGAAAATTCCGTCGGTATTCGGTGAATTTCTTGTTGTGTATGTTAAGGAAAATTCATGTATGCATGCATTGTTTGTAAACTATACTGAATATGTAAATCTTGCATTCACAACAATGGAAGATATATAGCTATATATATCATATATAATTGATAAATAAGTTCAAAATTAAAGTGAATTAAAAATAATTAGTTTTGAAAATAGAAAATGAGATGGCTACTTCAGTCTATACATTTTGATTCAATCGTGGCATGCCCACTCCTTGCCTATATTAATTAGGAAAATGTGGCTACTTCAGTCTATACATTTTGATTTTTGGAAACCCTATTTAGAAATCTCTGATTTTCACAAATATATGCAAAATACAAACTTTATTAAGTAAATAGTGTCATATGTTATACTGAATTGTTTAATTTAAATAAAAAAAAATCCAAAAGGAAGTTTAACTTATGTAATTAAAAAAAACCTATAAATTGTATATGCATAAGGTTTTGACTAAACCGTGCATTTGAATATACATAATTGTTCATAAATTATTATTTATATAAAAAAAGGCAATCTAGACAATAATTCAAAAAATGTTCATAATTTTATACATAAGCGTACATTTTTCATATACAGAATTGTGCAGAAATCTTAATTGAGTTCTAACAAAAAAAAAACCTAATTGATTCCATAAAAGATTCATTCTCAACAAAGGGGGTAAATGAAAAAAAAAACAAAATCTGAAACCAAACTCTTAGAAAAACCCCACACCAATTCGATAAGAAAAATCAATCACAAACTGGTTGAGAAACCAATTCGATAAACCAATTCGATAAGATAAACTGTTTGAGAAATGGTTGAGAACCAATTCGATAAACCAATTCGAAAAAATTTAGAACTGGTTGAGAAACCAAATCGATAAGAAAAACCAAAAACCAAAATCTGAGAATATAACGGCAGCAAGAGGAAAAATCAGAGAGGAACTTACCGCACAGTTATGCCGAAAGGGGGTTAACGAAACATAAGAATATTGAGAGAGGAACTCACCGCACAGTGAAGCCGAAAGGGGGTAAACGAAAATAAAAAACTTAGATCGATACTTTTTTCTTTATAAACAGTTCTAGGTTTTTTTTTTTAAAAACAATTGATAAAAATACCCTTTGTGCAAAATATTACAAGTACATTGTGCATTTCGGCCAAAAAAATTTAAAATGAATCTCATCCATCAATTAACATAATCTAAAGGCCTATAATTGTTCTTATTTCTCACTCTAAGAGGTGTTCCTATTTGAACCACCCCATATATATATATATATATATATATATATATATATATATATAAGTGTGAATGCAATAATTATTACTTAATCTCTTCCATACCCATAATGTATATATATATATATATATATATATATGCTAAATCAAATGAAATAAAAAGCAGTCGCATGCACATGTTATGGCATTAATTGTTCCACTAAATATACATTATGGGTATGGAAGAGATTAAGTAATAATTATTGCATTCACACTAAGCCAACAACTGTCTTACATTATTTATGCTAGTCCTAAAATCCTACGTAGTGCATGTGCATGTGCATGTGCATGTGCATGTGCATGCATGCATGTGCATGGGGTGGTCTATAAATACGGTATGAGTTTCTTCTCACCGACCCGCACCGCATACAAACTCTCAACTCTCCCCTCAAGAAATGGCGGCTACCAACTCTCTCTCCCTCATCCTCACTCTCACCCTCCTCTCGCAATCTCATCTCTTTCACCCTCACCCAGCCATCTCCGGTGGCTCCCCAATCACCGCCGCCTCCAATCGCTCCACGTCCGAGCGCAGATGATGGGCCCCGGTTTGCTCGGTGGATTGTAAGCCGAGCAGCTGGGGCGTCCCGGCCACTCTAGGCCGGGACAACAGCCCTTTCAAGAACATAATCTCCTTTGCCGATGGGGATACGGGCACCCCGTATTTCTACATCTCCCCGACGATGGATCCGACGGGCATGGACGCCGTGAGAGATTCACGCGCCTCCTTTGCCCTTTCGGAGGCCATACTCGGCTTCTGCCCAGACGCCGACCCCCAGTCTCCCAAATGCGCCAAAGTCACTCTCTCCGGCAATGTAATAAACCTCATTTTTCTTTTTTTTTTTTTTTTATCTGTTTCTAATCATTATTATTATTATATATTTTTAGTTGCAATTGCTGGCCAATGGGACTGCCGAAGCCGAGTTCGGCCAGGATGCGCTCTTTCAGAAGCATCCTCAGCTGAAGGGTCATTAAATCAACTTAATTACCTATTCATATAATTAATTTGTTTGGTATGTTATTAATTAACTTTTTTTTTTATTCATTTCAGGTTTCCCACTACAGATGATGACATTCAACGTTTTCAAGATGGTGATTAATAACATATCGCTGGTCACAAAACCAGCTCCTAGAGTATACCCAACCTTGGATGCATACTTCCATGTTCAAACTTGAAAATTGTTAGATTTCATGTATGTTTCTTTAATAAAAAAATCAAGTTATTCCATGTCTACTGTTTTGTCTTGCTAGATCTTCTTACATATTAATATTTTTAATGGCAATATGTATATATAAAGAATAAACATTAATTAATATTTTAGTTACAAGTACCCTTCCTTGAATTAAGAAACTAAATAAAATAAAGCACCACATTAATGCATTATTCAAAATCTGTTTTGATTCAAATATAAATCATAATCATTCCAAGAGTACAGTATAAAGAATTTATTAATGAGAATAATTCTATTCTATTTGTATAGGGACTTATAATTTGGTAGTGGTTGAATATTTCACTTCATTTTCCAATTTACGAATCATGTGTGTGACATTAATGAACATTAATTGAATACTTTTGTAATTGTTGATTCCAATAGACGAAAATTAAAAAAATCAATAACATAATATGCACAATTATTGTTAGTTCTTTCATTAAAAGGCAAACAATACCAATTGGATTGGCTTGGCTCTAAACTTGGAAAAGGCTTAAATAGTATATAAATTCATTAATGCATATATATGTAAGGAGAAAGTAAGGTATTCTTCTTGTTTCTGATGTATATGTTAAGGAAAATTCATATATGCATGCATTGTTTGTAAACTATACTGAATATATTTAAATCTTGCATTCATAACAATGGAAGATATATAGCATATATAATTGATAAATAATTTCAAAATTAAAGTGAATTAAAAATAATTAGATTTGTAAATAGAAAATGAGATGGCTACTTCTGTATGAACATTTTTAATGAACATTAATTGAATACTTTTGTATATGAAATTTAAATTGGTGATTCCAATAGAAGAAAAATAAAAGATCAATAACATACTATGCACAATTAATTGTTACTTCTTTCATTAAACGGCAAACACTACCAATTGGATTGGAAGAGAAGTTGCTCTAAACTTGGAAAAGGCTAAATTATTATATAAATTCATTAATGCATAAATATGTAAGGAGAAAGTAAGGCATTCTATTTGTTTCTGATGTATATGTTAAGGAAAATTCATGTATGCGTGCATTGTTTGTAAATTATACTGAATATGTAAATCTTGCATTCACAACAATGGAAGATATATAGCTATATATATATATATATATATATATATATATATATATATAAATTGATAAATAAGTTCGAAATTAAAGTAAATTAAAAATAATTAGTTTTGGAAATGTAAAATGAGATGGCTTCTATCTATACATTTTGATTCAATCGTGGCATGCCCACTCCTTGCTTATATTAATTAGGAAAATGTTGCCTAAATAAGTATTCCATTGAATGATAGACATATAACTATAGTGATTACTGATTGGGAATCTCAATTGCAAGTGATTAAGGTTCCAAATACACTTTACTAGTTTTCACGCTTTTTTTATTTTATTTTTTTATCCTTATATTTGATTGCAACTACATTTGCATAGCTTAATGGTAAGTCATTTTTCTACATAGATTTTGAATTTGAGATTGTTTCTACATGATAATTAATATGTTATTAAATCATCTATTCAATACATAAAAAGAATAAAAATACATTTATATTTTCGTTGTAAGTAACCTTCATGGAATTAAGAAACTAGATAAAATAAAACACCACAATAATACAATATTTAAAATCTGTTCTGATTCAAATATAAATCACAATCATTCCAAGAGTATATTATAAAGAATTTATTAATGAGAACATGTCATATTCTATTTGTATCGGGGCTTATAATGTGGTAGTGGTCGAATATTTTACTTCATTTTCCAATTTATGTATCATGCGTGTGACCTTAATGAACATTAATTGAATAATTTTTTTATATAAAATTTAAATTGTTGATCCAATTGAAGAAAATTAAAAAGGTCAATAACATAATATGCACAATTAATTGTTACTTCTTTAATTAAAAGTAGGGGAGTCAAATTTGTCTAACCAAACCAAACCAAACCGAAATTTCGGTTAACCGAAGTTTTGGTTAACTATTTTACAAAACCAAATGTCAAACCAAAAAAAAATCAGTTCGATTTGGTTATTAACTCAAAATTTCGGTTTTTGTCGGAATGATTTCGGTTATAACCAATAAAGAAAAAGAGAATGAAAAAAGCAATTGACGATAAGTGATGTAATGCCCCGACCCCTACGAAGGATCACAGAGGTCGAGTCGCCACAGAAAAATGCTTACAAAAATATATTTGTAAACCATTTTGCTAAGGTTAAAACATTTCTTTAATTACTATGTAATTTAATACGAAAAATTCATAAGAAAGATCAGCACTTTATATTGAAATATATAGCATATTCAAAAGTAATTGCAATCTCAAAAGTTAACAAAACACTTAGTTCGTAATCACTATATCAACAGAAGTGCAAAACATCCACAATTTATCCCTCTCCTCAGCTCTTTCCGTCGCCATTTGCCTCTCAACCTGAAAACATTTGGGAACATTTGGGTTGAGTACTAATGTACTCAATGGGCATGGCAGTTCAAAAATATTTAAAACAGTTTATCCATGAATGAAATACGTATTTGAAGGTTTTGAAAAGAAACTGCTCCGACCATACAAAACTTAATATTCTGGGTGCACACATTTGTGTCACATTTTTTGTTACTTCTACCACATCATTCTCATATCTTGGGCCTTGGCCCTCGAGTCGAAACTCGAGGGGTCTCTCATATCATGTTAGTACTTCTACGAGTATTCCTGACACCGAGGGCTATTGCTCTTCCACGATAGGTCCTATACAAATTCCTAACTTTTAACAACTTATTCTAGTAGCAAGCATACAGATTATGACCTATATAACGATATTTAATAGTCAGTAAGTTAAGGCAATGTCATAGCTATATTCTATTAAACTTGTGCGGAAGACCTATATTAAAAGGGTTCCACAGACCATGGTTTCACTTCATAAATTCTAATATTGTATATATAAATTCCTTAATGAGTCTAGATTATACAAGAATTGGTTTCATGCTAAAATAATAAATCCTCTAAGAGTTATAACCAAAACAGTACCCACTATACTAAAAGGGACAGTTTATGTCCTATTATAATTTGTGGGACCAAAAGTTCTTTACAATTTTTAGAATTCGACACACGCTTAGGGGACATGTAGGGGAATACCATATAAAAATTTCACTCTCTATGGAGAAGTGACGACTTCAGGAAATACAAAACCGTTTCCACAAAAGCCACTCTACTGAATGAATGGCTCCGATTAACTATCGAAAGTTTATATTAAACTGATTTTACATGCATGGATTAAAAATTAAACAAAACTAATTTTACTAATATCTATGTGTATAAAGTATTTAGGAAAAAGAATCAAGTCAAGATCATTTATTTGGAGTGAGATATAAACGTTTTACTAAGCCCTATCCCGGATGCATGGTTTTTTGGCAGCATAGAAGTGTAAACTCATTAAAAATATAAATAATTGTCCAAAAATCACCAAACTTTACAGAGATCTTAAAAGAATCCTAAATGTTGACCATATAATTTTTCTGGAAATTTTCAAGTAACAAAAAGGTCGAGTAATTGAACTCACGGTGGAATCGTAAAACTCGAAAATACGTTCTGCCTAGAATCTCTCTACTTATGTGAGATCTTTCATAACCTTACATGATTATCCTAGGGAACATTACGCATGTAGCATGCAATTCATCTCTAAGAACATTTGAGTTATGAGAAACATAATAGAGAATTTAAACCAAGAGAATTACTTCTTATGCTAACATTTCCAAATGCAGCGTCATATCCCTTCATGCATGAACGATTCGTACCAAATCTCAACCCATCAACAGCAAGATCGACATTATCCAATCTCAAAACCATGACGTTCGTCGCAAAAGGAAGAAAAAGAGTGCAATATAACAAGGTGAAAGAGATACTTACTTGATGTAAAAGCTAGATGGTAACAAGTATTTAAAGGGGTATGGTCATGATTGTCTACTATGTAGCCTATTAGTAACCTTTGTGGATGGAAGGCACGTAGAAGGTGAATTGGAAATGTGAATAGTTCCCCAACATGAACTACTACAATGCATGTCTATTCCATTTGATTGAAACAAGATTTGTGCTGCACTACTACAATGCATGTCTGTGTGCTCACATCATCCCTTCACTAAGTTGTCTCTCTAGTGGGTGGCATGCTCATGCATGTTGAGATGGTAGTTCCTCCACGTGGTGAATCTTTTACATGCAACTAGGAGAGAATACTTCACGAATCCATATATATATATATATATATATATATATATATAGTGTGGATCTTGTTAGAACCCTCCCTATTTGTGAGAACTAGGAACTAATCATGACCTTAGATTTCATTAATTTAATAGTCTAAATTTAAATTTTGTTTTCAAATAATTTTAATTATAATTTTAATTTGTTTATTTAATGAAGGGTAAGATTATACATCATATATATATATATGTATATATATATATATATGATGTGTATGTATATGTACACCTAGTTGTTATTTCGGGCATGTAGTGACTTAATTACTCATATAATGACACCTATAATGCTATAAGTACACTATACATGAATACCGATTTTCTATAGCATGATGTGTTACTCTTATGGAAATAAGGTACGATGGTGACATTTTACGGTACTTGATTTGCTCCTAAGCTTAAATACTGATTCGTAATATATAAATTTACGGGTTATTACACTCCGTCTCCCTTAAAATTAATTCCGTTCTCGAAATTTGCGTACCTTCATAGGATAGTTTAGGATATAGCAAGTTGATTCTCTCCTCCGACTCTCATGTAGCTTCCTCTTGATCATGGTGATTCCACATCACTTTGACTAATGATATTTGCTTGTTTCTTAACACTTGAACCTTGCGGTCAAGGATTCGTACTTGTTTCTCTTCGTAGCTTAAGTTCGGGTTCAGTTGTACATCTTCATGCCTGATCACATACTTGGGATCATATATATACTTTCGGAGTTGAGAGACGTAAAAAACATTAGTCATCCGGAAACTTACATTCTCTAAATATCCATCTCCACGTCCCCTCACAATTATCTTCCTCAAATCGAATCTAGTTGAATATGACTTAACCTTCATTGGAATCTACTACATAATAATAATGTCACAAAAGAAAGAGTGTCATGTATACATAATAATAATGTCACAAAAGAAAGGTCGAGTAATTGGCTTTGAAACTCACGGCGGAATCGTAAAACTCGAAAATACGTTCTGCCAAGAATCTCTCTACTCTAATCGGATTTTAAACAAAATCTTGCTATCCATATTGGACCTTGTGTGAGATCTATCATAACCTTACATGATTATCCTAGGGAACATTATGCATGTAGCATGCAATGCATCTCTAAGAACATTTGAGTTGTGAGAAACATAATAGGGAATTTAAACACGAGAATTACTTCATATGATAAGATTTCCACATGCAGCCTCATACCCCTTCATGCATGAACGATTGTACCAAATCTCAACCCATCAACAACATGATTGACTTTGTCCTATCTCAAAAACATCATGTTCGTCGCAAAAGGAAGAAAATGAGTACAATTTAACAAGGTGAAAGAGATACTTACTTAATGTATTACACTAGCTACTAAGAACTCTCAAGACTTGCTTCCCTCCCAAGCCGATGCAACAAGATGAAGAGGAAATCTCACTAAGCTTGTGTTTTTGGTGTAGTATCAAGCTAGATGGTAACAAGTATTTAAAGGGGTATGGTCATGATTGTCTACTATGTAGCCTATTAGTAACCTTTGTGCATGGAAGGCAAGTAGAAGGTGAATTGGAAATGTGAATAGTTCCCCAACATGCACTACTACAATGCATGTCTATTCCATTTGATTGAAACAAGCTTTGTGCTGCACTACTACAATGCATGTCTACGCTCACATCATCCCTTCACTAAGTTGTCTCTCTAGTGGGTGGCATGCTCATGCATGTTGAGATGGTAGTTCCTCCACGTGGTGAATCTTTTACATGCAACTAGGAGAGAATACTTCACTAATCCTTAATATATATATATATATATATATATATATATATATATATATATATATAGAACAACTAGTTGTTATTAATTACTCAATTAATGATACCTATAGTGTCACAAATTTGGACTATATTCTAATATGGTAACGTAATTTACTATATGATTGTCTAGAAATCACTCTTAGTATGAATTTATTAACGGCCTATACTAGTTTAGTCGAATAATGCGACGCGACTATCTAAGACCACACTAATGTATAATGCTACAAGTACACTATACATGAATACCGATTTTCTAAGGCATAATGTGTTACTCTTATGTGAATAAGGTACGACGGTGATATTTTATGCTACCCGATTTGCTCCTAAGCTTAAATATTGATTCGTAATATATAAATTTACGAGTTATTACAAGTGAAAATTACGGATTTACGGACATACGGTAATTGAAGTTGACAAGTTGAATTATTCTTACACTATGGTACAATAAGTAGAGCTCACTAGACGAAAACCTCGAAACAATTCCGATGTTGCCTATGAAAACAAATTAAGTTGTAAGCTAAACTTGGAACAATGAATTTAACAATATATAATATATTATACAAAGCTCCGCTCATCTTCGTATGGTCCAAATAAGTCTAAAAAAGATCATAATATTTTATTATGAATTTTTTTTAAAGATATAACTATTATATAATACGAATTAAAACATTAAAATTAGTATAATATTTTTGGTTCGGTTTGGTTCGGTTAACCAGTGCTTAAACCAAAAACCAAACCGAAAACCAAACTTATAAATAATAAAAACCAAATACCAAATCGAAAAGTTATGGTTCGGTTTAGTTCGATTCAAATAAATTTGGTTCGATTCGATTTGGCCGGTTATCTGATCAGATTGACAACCCTAATTAAAAGGTAAACAATACCAATTGGATTGGTAGAAAACTGGCTCTATATTTGGTAAAGCCTAAATTATTATATAAATTCGTTAATGCATATACATGTAAGGAGAAAGTAAGGTCATCTTCTGCTTTCCGATGTACATGTTAAGGAAAATTCATAAGTGCATGCTTTTGTTTGTGCATTTTGATTCAAACGTGGCAAGCCCACTCCTTGCTTATATTAATTAGGAAAATATGGCCTAAATAAGTATTCCATTAAATGATAAACATATATATACGTGTTCAACAATAAGGAAAAAAGAAAAAGACAAGTTTGTTGTATTAGCCATCAAGTATTAACTATAACTATAGTGATTACTTATTGGGAATCTCAATTGCAACTGATTAAGGTTCTGAATACAATTCACTAGTTTTCACTCTTTTTTTTTATATATACAATATCCTTCTATTTGTTTGCTACTACATTTGCCTAGCCTAATGGTAAGTCATTTTTCAACACAAATTTTGTATTCGAGATTATTACTACCAACCAATAGGTTTTGAATTCGAGCTTGCCTAGTTATATTACCGACAACATTTACTGTAGTTGGTATCCACACCTCTATATAAATGATTGATTTGTAGTTGATACAACGTTCAATATCAATTAAGGCCGATTTTAAATTAATAATATATCACATTTGATTTCTAGATAAATTTGAACCACATAAGAGAAATTATTACTAGCCATGACCCTTGAGTTGATATAGTTCCCTTGAGTTGATCTCGATTCCCATTCCATCATATTGTCTCCTTTTTTTTATTACTTATTTCTTTTATTTCTCTTATTATTTTCTACTTCATTTTGTCTTGCTCTTATAAATACTAAAGCTATTCCATGTCGTTTGTCTGATATTGTTACATGTTATTGTTTCTTAATGGTCATTAATATGTTATTAAATCACTTATTTAATATATTAAAAGAATAAAAATACATTTATATTTTCGTTGTAAGTAACTTTCATGGAATTAAGAAACTAAATAAAATAAAGCACCACATTAATACATTATTTAAAATCTGTTGTGATTCAAATATAAATCACAAAAATTCCAAGAGTACAGTATAAAGAATTTATTAATGAGAATATGTCTGTGCAAGTTGATTCAATCGTGGCAAGCCCACACCTTGCTTATATTAATTAGGAAAATGTGGCCTAAATAAGTATTTCATTGAATGATAGACAAAAATACACGTTCAAGAATAAGGAAAAAGAAAAAAGACTGGTTTGTTTGTATTTGTCATCAATAATAACAATAATTGTAGTGATTACTGATTAGAAATATCAACCGCAAATAATTAAGATTCTAAATTTAATTTAATAATTTTTCACGCTTACTTTATATATATATATATATATATATATATATATATATATATATATATATATATCTTTCTATTTGATTACTACTGTATTTACATGGCTTAAGGGTAAATCATTCTTCAACCAACCAAGACGTTTTTTTTCTACTATATTTTCATGGCTTAAGGGTGAGTCATTCTTCTTCCAACCAAGAGTTTTTTTAATTCGAGCTTGTCTAGTTATATTATCAGGGACAACCCAATCGGAGGCGGGCGGGGTGACAACCCAGGGCCTCGAATGTTAAGGGCCGCGAAAAAGTTTTTCGGCCCAAACTTGCATGCTACTTTTGTTTTCAATTTTGACACACAATATCAACTTGAGCCCAAATAATATTACTATAAAAATGAATTCCTATCTAGTGTCCAAAATGATAAGAACCTAAAGACAGAAAAATAGTTAAGGTTGTCGAATTAAGTGGGTTAATTGTCTATGTTAGATTGTTAAACAATAGTAGAGATTAAAATTGCATTCCTTTATTTTAATGCTATCTAAACATTAAGTATAGAGTTGTACAACACGCTAGGTAGTGGTTTGGTTAGGTAGTAATTGGAGAATTGTTCAAGAAGTGATTAGCGACTAAGTAAGTTGGAATTTGGGTATGTACGTGTGCAATATTGTATCCTATAACTGCTTGATCCTAGGAATTGATCTATGCATCAATGATTGAATTAGTTATCTCATATAAGTTACTTGAGCCGAGTCTGTCTTTCTCTATTTGTTTTCTCTCAATTTACTTTTGTGCTATTTAGATGTATTTGTCTATGTAGTAAGTCCAAAATTTATGCATGGGGGCATCACCAAACTTTAATCAAAATGATTGATATAGTTTATTTTCACTGTTCCGTGAGCTCGACCATGTTCTATACTAATTATAAAATTCTGAGTATGTACATGAATTTTATTTGGTTTGAAAACGACCACTAAGGTGCTATAGCACCTCTAGAATTTTGCATACATACTAAAAAGTTAGAACTAATTATATTAAATGGAGTTAGTTCAGCAGATAAAAAGAATTACCTATATGTAGTTGGTGTGAGTTCAAATTTTTACACTAACAATTTAATTGTTCACTTATTTTAACACATAAATTAAACTTTTGGTAGAGAATTAAGAGTTTTTACCATTTTCTTCAATTACAAAATAAGCATCTAAAGAGCTGTTACTGAAAGCTACAAAGAAGGCAAGGACAGTGGCAGGGGTATCACAAACTCGATCATCTGCCCCCACTGGACCTGCACATACTGGCGAGGCCCAGGGTGTCTCAGCTGCAGCTGCATCTTCTACTAAGATTGGCCCAAGTGGCTCAGGAGCCAAAGAAGTCACTACTCAGGCAACTCAAACTCCTTCTGATATTATAAAAGAAGTTGCCGAGTATGCAGACGAGGAGTCAGAAGAGGAAGAAATTCCTCTCCCTCCTCTAGTTGCCGGCAAAGGCAAGAAAGTACTGAAACTCCCAACCCCTCCCTCCAAGAAGAAAGGTGGCTCAGATAGCAGCCGACGAGAAGCTGGCTAGGGAGATAACCGAAGCTGAAGCCGCGAATAAACCCAAGATGAAGCCTGCTAAAGGCAAAACTAAGGCTCCAGCTGGAGGCAAGTAGACAGGAGCTAGGCTGCCTCCTAGAATGCTCAAACTCAGCGATGAAGCTGACAAAGAAAAGGAAAAGGAGCAGCAGCAGCAGCAATCAACTGGGCAGCAGGGAACATCCAAAGAGAAATCATCCACGCCTGCTGACTCAGAAGAAGAGCCACCTCATAAGCCCTCCTATACTGCCCCGAAGGCACATGAACAAGAAATGGATGAAATCTGGGCTCAGCTGGACATATATCTATATAGAGGTGAAGAAGCTCGACAGATAGAAGCAGCCAGAGAGAGAATATGGATGGCTGATCTTGAAGCTCTCAGGCTGAGAACTGAAAAGGAAGCGAGTCTGAGGATTCCTGCAAAGGCTCACATTCCATACAAATACAGGAAGTTCAGAAAGCCTACTGTTCTGAAGACTCACAGATGGCCTAGAGTGGATGAATGGATTCCGTGGGAAGTTACTCAGAGATGGGAGACGCTGAAAGTCAAATTTATCAAGAGGAACTACTTCTGGAGATTCTGGTCTGAGAAACCCAAGACAGTGGCATATACTGAATGGCTAATGAGAGCAGATCTGGAAATGTATGCCAGACTTCAAAAAGCTGTCAAGGAAAATATTGAAGTCAGAGTTCCTGATCCCATAATCCTGCCACCCCCACAGAGACTAGATGGATCCATCCACTATGGAGTGATAGAGTCTGTGAAGATTTGAAGATCCCAAAACCCTATATTGATTGGTGAACCATTGCGTTGTAATCTGTTTTTGTCTCTGAGGTTTCAGACTCAGGATACACTCTGCTCTGGCTCAAGCACTCAGTGGATTATCTGCCTCAGCACCAGAAGTAGAAGACTCAGTGATACTGGACTCAGCAGAGTCAATATGAGGAAGAGAGAAGTCAGCTTCAGATCTCCTTAAAGTCTATTCTGTCTCAAACACTTTCTGAACCTCGACCAATGACAGGCAGCCACGTACTCTATATCTACTAAAGCTGCAAGTCAACAACTTTCCAGAAATGGAGGGAAAGGACACTGCCACCATACTTCAAAAGAGTCGTTAGCTACCCAAAAGAGAGAGACAAAGGATCGTCGTCTCCAACGGATCTATCCTAATCTCTTCTCTATAAATAGAGGGATAAATCAAATTTGAAGCTCACGAGCAACCTAGAATTCACGAGCACACGAGAGAACACACAGAGCATTCAAACGAGCAAATTCGAAAAAGCATAAGTCTTCCGCAAGAAGTTTGAAGAATCAATCTCCGGCGAAAGACTACATTTCTGCTCTTAGGGAACCAAGCTGAACCGCTTAATACAGCCTCTAGTATCCAAACGACATTACACTAACCCAAAGCTTACACTCAGTTGTTCGTCGTTTTAGAAGCCACATCCTTGTTCCCTATCCCTCTTACCTAAGCTCAATAGAATAAATCCATAGCTTAGACGAAGGAGTTCACTTCGGAACTGATCCTTATTGTAAAGGACTCCTTCACTGTTGGAGAGTTTTTCAAACACTTAGTTTGATAACCCTGTAAACTGAGACTTGCTCAGTATAAATCTCAAGATCAGTGTTTGTCCAGCGTACAAACCAACTGAGACTATCTCAGTATAATAAATAGTTTCCTGACCTTTCGGGACAGTGGACATAGGATTGTTGTGTCCGAACCACTTTAAAAATCTATATGTCTTGTGTTCTATTTTTATTGTTGCATTGATTTACTGTTCATACTGAAAATATTCTTTAAATCATTCAACTGAGTTTCAGCATACTTAACAGACTGCACTAATCTACTGAAACTGTTTTGTTAAAAATGTTTTCCTAACTCAACTGAATTTGGGCCTACACTATTCCGCACTACTGAACTCTATCTGGAAGATACTGAATTATGACTCTAAGTCAGCTAGCAGGTCTCAGTAGAGTCAGTCACTCTGCCACACGATTCAGAACAGCTTGTCTGGTCTGCTGAACTTGTTCAGAACGACACTATCCTGAAAAGTACTGTTCGTGTTTAAGTTGAGAAATCGATTTTCAGGTGTATTCACACCCCCCCCTACACCTGAACGTACTCTCGGGACCAACAATTGGTATCAGAGCAGGAGTTCTGTAAGACTCTTGTTATTCTGAAATTGGTCTACTTGAACAGATCCGAAAAATGTTTTCACTGCATATCATTCTTCATTCATATCATTATTCATCATGTCTGATATGTCAGTGATCAGGATGGTACTCATCTTCTCAGTTGAGAACTATGGCGTATGGCGGGTCAGAATGGAGGCACATCTGACCTCCCTCCATGATAGCATGACAAAGGTTCTGGAGGACGGACCTATCATTCCTATGATCGATAGCGTCGTAGCTCAGGATCCAGCAGATGGAGGAGGAATGGTGACCGGGAAGAAGATCCCCAAGGACAGAAGTCTCTTCACCCCTGAGGAGAAGAAGCTTCACAACTTAGACCGCGTCGCCAGAAACGTCATACTGACCACCCTGAGTGATTCCTATCTCGGAAGAGTTCAGGACTGCAAGTCTGCGAAAGAACTCTGGATGCTCTAGCTCTACTGAGTCGGGGGACTCAAAAGATTAAAGCGAATAAACTTGCGCTGGAACTTCAAAAGCTGGAGAGATTGTCTCTCATGCCTGGTGACACAATTGAAGATCTTAACGTCAGATTTACAAATCTGATGAACTCTATCAACGGGCTGGGAAAGACATTCTGCAACCGAGAGATGAATCTCAAGATTTTGAGGGCACTACCAGACGGAAACTGGACCCCCTTTGCTACTTTATTACGTCATTCTGATTTAGATATGGTTACTCCTGACCATATCTTTTAAGAACTTAAAGCAGAGGAGTTCGAGTTTGTCTTACCTTAAAGGAAGCAGCGAGCTGAAGCTGACACCCAAGTCGACCATGCCTTTAAAGCATCAGTCAGCACAGCAGCTCCAGCGTCTAGCAAGACTGAACCTTCACTCAGTGACATACAAGAAGGAAATCTAGCCAAGAAATACGCACTGCTTGCCGTAAAGTATCAGAAGGAGAAGGAGAGCCGCAGAAAAGTGACGAAAGCCCTCAGACAATCCAAGGGTAAGTCTGAATACATGCCTAAGCGCACTCCTGACTCGAATACTTCTGAATGCAGGAAACAAGAGGACTCAGCTCAGTCGAAAGACAGTGAGAGCAAAGAAGAAAGAGTCACAACCTGCTATAATTGCAAGAAGCCAGGACATTATCAGTATGATCGTCTCCGAGCTCGATCGTCTTGAAAGAGCAGCACGCAAAGCAAGAAGGGAGAAGTTCATCAAGAAGAGACATGCATACATTGCCGGTGAACTCTCAGACGACTCAGATGAAGTCGATTCCTTCATGGATTCATCTGACGATGAAGCATCTTTGATGTCCATAGAGCTTGTAGCTAAAAAAGATGCTGAAAAGTGTCTCATGGCATGAGAAGAGGATGAGGTAAACTCACATGAACCATTTAATTCCTCTTCACACTGCACACACGACACTCTTTCAGGTGTAGACGAGAATCTGGACGTCGCGATCGCATATGAAGAACTACTCGACGAGCAGATTCAGATGAGTCTGCAGCTGAGTAAGACTCTTCAGGAATTGGATACCCTGAAAGTAGAAAATCAGAGACTTTCTGAGGAGAGTCAGATTGCTACTGAGTCAGAAGGACTTGTGTTGAGACTCAGGGAGGAGATAAACTCTCTGATGGCCAAGTCTCGGCATCAAGAAGCTCGGATCTCGGTTTTGACCAAAGACTTGACTCAGAAAGATATTGAACTGAGTCTACTGAAGCAAGGTTGTCAGGACTTCAGACCGAGCATGAAATGCTGAAGAAAAGTGATGATGTTTGGAGGAACCTGATGACAGAGCGTTACATGGGCACTGAAAAGAAGCTAGAGACTATGCTAGCAAGCAACAAGCCCAAGCATTGCAAGGAGGGACTTGGATTCAGCCAGGGAGCCTCCTCATCTGCCCCCGTACGCTCAGAAAATCGGCTAGCTGATAGGTTTGTTCAAGGGGAGACCATCAATGCAGACATACTGAACCCCCTAGCCAAGAACAAATAGAAGATGAAGGCACCTCATCCTTGTTATCAGCACTCTGACAAGAAGATCAGCACGAGATCACCCCAGTTCAGTCAAGGGGGAACCATCAAAGCAAAGTTGGTTGATCAGTATGGACCTCCACAACTGACTCATCCAGCTCAGTATGAGTCATATTACTATGATCCTATAGTCAGGAGAGGATCCAAAAGTAAGAAGAAGAAGAAGAAAGCTGTGCAGAAGGCAAAGGTCAGCGGTCTACCCACTCAGAAGATCAGGACTCCTGAACCTGAAAAGCCTCAGAAGTCAGCAGCGACCAGTCCAGTGGTCAAATATGTTGACAAAAGTGGAAAGAAAATGTCTGAGACCACCAGGGTCGTAAGACAGATATGGGTTACCAAAACTAACATCTAAGGACCCAAAATTAAAAATAAAGGGTACCTGAATATAATTCTATTTTGCAGGTGCACAAGGACCCTTGGTATGTGGACAGCGGATGCTCAAGACATATAACGTACCAAAAGGACTTGCTGAAGAATTATACTACTAAAGAAGGACCCCGAATCGAGATTGGAGACAACGCAAAAGGCTATACCAGAGGCTATGGAACACTCAGCATTGGAACAACAATAGTTCCAAGAGTATCATATGTTGAAGGACTTCAGCATAATCTTCTCTCTGTTAGTCAATTTTGTAATAACTCGAACAGAGTGATTTTTGACGCTGGTTTATGTGATGTTATTGATAAATCTAAAGGGAAAATAGTGTTATCAGGTTCGCCCAAGAAGAATATCTATGTAGCTGACTGGAACTCAGCTGAACCTGAAGCTTGTTTGTTGGCAAAGCATGACAACAGAACGGGGTGGCTTTGGCACAGAAGACTCAGCCATCTCAACTTCAAAATGCTCAACAAATTGGCTAGAAACACTCTAGCAAGAGGACTGCCGAATGAAGTATTCAGCAAAGACACTTAGTGTGAAGCATGCCTGAAGGTAAAGCAAACAAGGAATCAAAATCCGCTTGTTCCATCTCCTTCCACTGATAGAATCCTTCAGCTACTATATATGGATTTGTTCGGTCCAGTCTCTCCAGTGACGATCAGAGGCAAGAAGTATGCATTAGTGGTCATTGATGACTACTCGTGCTACACATGGGTCATATTTATTGCCAACAAGTCTGACGTCAAAATAGAATTACCAAGGCTTCTGAAAAGGCTCAATGTCGAAAAGAACACGAAGATCGTCAAGATACGTTCAGACAGAGGAACTGAGTTCCTGAATTTTATGGTGGAGGAGTGCTGCACAGCAGAAGACATAAAGCATGAGACGTCTGCCGCGCGCACGCCTCAACAAAATGGGGTTGCTGAAAGGAAGAATCGAACCCTCAAAGAAGCAGCAAGAACCACCTTTCGCCGGACACTCGGGATTCCCAACCAAATTCTGGGCAGAAGCTACTGATACTGCATGCTACACTCAGAACCGATCTTTACTGACAAAGCAGCATAAGAAGACACCATATGAACTATGGAACGGCAGGAAGCCTTCTCTATCTTATTTCCATATTTTTGGGTGTTCGTGCTTTATTCACAATAATGGGAAAGATCAGCTGAAGACTTTTGATAGCAAGTCAGATCAGGGTGTGTTCTTAGGATACTCCCGGGTCAGCAAAGCCTTCAGAGTCTTCAACTATCGAACCCTTTGCGTGGAGGAAAGCCCTCATGTTGTTTTTAATGAGTTTGCTACTGAAGACAGGAGCAGAAACTCTAAACCTGAATCTGAGGACATCAGTAAGCCGCTACAGGATCTGAGCTTAAAAGATAAATTTGAAAAGATCCAGCAATGTTGGGATAATGATTCAGATGAGGAAACTGAAGACAAGTCTACTGAATCTCAACCAGCAGCAGAAGTAGCTGAACAGATTAATTCTCCTGAACAAAGTCAATCCCAGGTAACTCAGGTCGATGAAGAAACCCCAGTGGTAACTGAGACCTCTACTGAGAATAATAATTCAGGGGGAACTAATGATGTTCCTGAGCTGAATGCCCCTGAACCTGGTGACTCAGTAGATCACACTCTCGTAACTGAATTACTTCAATCTCAGAATAGTACAACTGAAATGCCTAACTCACCTACTATCTGTGTTGAACAAATTTCAGATGAAGAGTTGAAACATCGTAGATCGTGGCTGGATGCTCACACTTCTGACTTAATTATTGGAGATCCTTCAGCAAGAGTAAAGACAAGATCCATATTTTGTTCGGGAGAAAGCGTTTTATATTCCTGCTTCTTGTCTACTGAGGAACCTCAGTCAGTTGAGGACGTACTGAAAGATGCTGACTGGATCATAGCCATGCAGGAGGAGCTGAATCACTTCACGAGAAACGAAGTCTGGGAGCTTGTTGATAGACCCCGACATCAACATGTGATCGGAACCAAATGGGTCTTCAAGAACAAGCGAGATGAAAACAATGTCATAGTAAGGAATAAAGCAAGACTCAGGCTACTATCAAGCTGAAGGGATAGATTTCGATGAAACGTTCGCTCCAGTTGCAAGATTGGAGGTAATTAGACTATTCCTAGCCTACGCAACATATCAAAGATTCAGAGTATATCAGATGGATGTGAAGTATGCTTTCCTGAACGGCGTACTGAAAGAAGAAGTCTATGTGGAACAACCTCCCGGCTTTCAACAGGGACATCAAGTTCATAGACTCAGAAAGGCTCTGTATGGGTTAAAACAAGCACCCAGGGCTTGGTACGATACCCTGTCTGAGTTTCTTCTTCAGAAAGGTTTTCAGAAGGGCATAGTAGACCGCACATTATTTAGCATTCGACAGGAAGATGACCTATTACTTGTGCAGATCTACGTAGATGACATCATCTTCGGCTCGAAGAAAGTCATCATGTGTCAGCAGTTTGAGAAAATGATGAAGGACAAGTTCGAGATGTTAATGATGGGAGAGATGAACTATTCCCTCGGCTTTCTAGTCAAACAATCTGAGAAAGGAACGTTCATTAATCAAGGCAAATACACTCGAGACCTCATCAAGAGATTCGGTTGCACATCCGGCAAACCAATCAAGATCCCGATGAACACGAATATGAAAATTGATCTTGATAAAGAGGGAGTATTAGTAGACCAAACTGAATTTCGTGCTATAATTGGTTCTTTATTATACTTAACAGCTACTCGTCCTGGCATAACTTATGCTGTAGGTGTCTGCGCTCGATTTCAGGCGAATCCGAAGCAGAGTCACATGGACTCAGCAAAGAAGATTCTCCGCTATCTCAGAGGAACACCTGACATGGGTTTATGGTATCCAGCTAATGACAATATTGAACTAACTGGTTATTCTGATGCTGACTATGCAGGATGTAGAATTGACCGAAAGTCAACTTCTGGAACGTGTCAGTTCCTCGACAGTAAGCTGATCTCATGGTTCTCAGAGAAACAACACTCAGTAGCGACGTCAACTACTGAAGCTGAATACATGGCTACCGGAAGTTGCTGCGCCCAAATCCTTTGGCTGAGACAGCAGCTACGAGACTATGACATCATTAAAAATGAAGTGCCGATCTTCTGCGATAGTACCAGTGCCAATGTAATCACTCAGAATCCTGTACTTCACACGAGATGCAAGCACGGGGACATCAGACACCACTTCATTCATGACCATGTCGAAAAGAAGGATATCAGGATGGAAAAGATCCATACTGACCATGAAAGGGCTGATATACTGACCAAGCCTCTAGCTAAAACCAGATTCAGAGAACTTTCAGTAGAGCTAGGTCTACTGGACCATACTGACTTCAGTTAGTAAGAGGATTCAGGAGAGCAGCATTAAGTAAGGGGGAATGCTCACTCTCAGTACTGAGTAAAATCAGTACATAGAGACTCAGCAACCATCTCCACGAGGTATCAGCTGACTACGATGTTCAGCTGACAGGTTTGCGTATCTCTACTCAGTAGCCTATAGAACAATTCTGTGCATTTATGAATCAAATTCAGCATCGTATTCAATACCTTAGAAAATGTCATTTAATTTTTAACGGACTACATTTAATACACGACATTCTATGTAAAAGCATGCTGAACTCTGCAACGCATTAAATGCATGTCGTATCAAGTTACTACTTAGGCTATATACAACTGGCTTTTGACTTAGGCGGCTAATATGATCATTACCTATTTTATAAAACTTAATCCTAGCTGTCCATCTCAAAACGTGCGTTCAAACTGAACCATTGATATTTAACTGTTTATCTTCTCTTAGATATATATAAGCGTTCAAATGTTTGAAACCGCCATTTCATCTCTGCAAATATCTTAAGCACCCTAAATTTTCTGAGACTACTTATAGCTTTGTTACATATATTCTATCCTTTAAAACCTCTCAGAAAATCTTTTGGTAATTTTTCAATGATCTTTTCAGTATCGTATAATCTTTTAATAATTTCTCTTATATCTTATCGAATACTGACTAGCGCTGCATTTGCAGATTATTAAGATGACAGGAACCCATGTAGACTCTCCCTCTGATATGAAAGAGATCCTCGAGAAGGATCGCGTCTGGTGCGAGCCTATGATGGAATTTAACGCGTGCGATCTCGACTACATGGAGGAGATCTTCTACGCACTTCGCGAGACCGGCCTGGAGGGATTTTTGACAAGGAAGCCTTCTTTCCTCCTTCCGCGCCAGGTGGCTGAGGCGTATCTGAACTCAGAGTCCGTTGATGGGGACATCAGATGCCGCTTTGTCGTCCACTCAGTAGGCGACCCCGCCCGAGATGCTTTGATTATCAATGTTGGGTGATGATTCAGTCCACAGCACGGTTTTACATAGTGGGAAATGATTCTATCTTCCGTACTGAAATGCACTCAGTAGGCTTATACCCTGAGTGATCCCATGAAGATTTGAAGATCCCAAACCCCTATCTGATTGGTGAACCATTCCCTTGTAATTGTTTTTGTCTCTGAGGATTCAGACTCAGTAGACACTCTGCACTGGGTCAGGCGGTCAGTAGATTATCAGCCTCAGCACCGAATGTAGAAGACTCAGTATGTACTCGACTCAGCAGGAGCAGTATACTGAAAGACTCAGTGGAACTGAACTCAACAGGAGTAGTTCACTGAACTAAGAGCTGACCTTCAGTAGAGTAAATTCAGTACTCTCTACAGGATCAGACTCAGTAACGGCAGACAGTCTTCTGAACTGTCAGATCTTTTGAACAACAATTAGCATAGTCAAATAGGAGGAAGAGAGAAGTCAGCTTCATTATGCCTCAAAGTCTGTTCTGTCTCAACTACTCGGCAAAACCTCGGCAAATGACAAGCCAACACCTGTCCTTACCTGCTAAAGCTGCAAGTCAACAACTTTCCGGAAAAGGAGGGAAAGGACAATGTCACCTTTTTCAAAAGAGCCGTTAGCTACCAAAAGAGTGAGATAAAGGGATCATCGTCTCCAACGGATCTTTCCTAATCTCTTCTCTATAAATAGAGGGATGATTCAAGTTTTTTCATGCATGCAGAGAGCCAAAAAGCAACGAACGAGCCAACACACTCTCGAGCAAGAAAACGGAAAAACGAGCAAAAACAGAATATCGCATAAGTCTTCCGCAAGAACTTAAAGAACATTCTCCGGCGAAAGACTACCTTCTAGCTCTTAGGGAACCAAGCTAAACAGATATAAAAGCCTCTAGTATCCAAATCGACGATACACGAACTCAGAGCTACAACTCAGTTGTTCGTCGATCTAGAAGCCACTTTCTCATTCCCTATCCCTCTAACCCTAAGCTCAACTGAATTTATCCATAGCTTAGACGAAGGGGTTCACCTTTGAACCTTATTCTTATTGTAAAAGGACCCCTTCATAGTTGGAGAAGTTTGTCAAACACTTTAGTTTGATACCCGTTGTAAACTGAGACTTGCTCAGTATAAATTCCAAGACGCGGCTTTGTCCCGTGTACAAGCCGACCGAGACTAACCGAGGATAATAAATAGCCTCCCGACCTTTCGGGACAGGTGGACGTAGGATCCCGTGCATCCGAACCACTTTAAAAATCTCTCGTGTCTCTTATTTACTGTTGCATTGATTTTAACTGTTCATACTGAATATCATATCTTTAAAATCATTCAACTAAGTTTCAGCATACTTATCTTATTCACTCTTCTGAACTGAAACTGTTTTTAAGAAAACGTTTTTCCACTCAACTGATTTGGGCCTACACATTTCCGCACCACTGAACTCCGTCTGAAGATACTGAATTCTGACTTAGTCAGCTAGCAGATCTCAAAAGAGTCAGTACCTCTTTGCCTTAACAGGATTCAGAACAGCTATTTGGTCTGCTGAACTCTTTCAGTACGGCAGACTCCTGAACAGGACTGTTTGTGTTACAAGTTGAGAAATAGGTTTTAGGTGTATTCACCCCCCCCCCCCTTTACACCTAAACGTGCTCTCGGGACCAACAATTGGTATCAGAGTAGGAGTTCTATAACTCTTGTTATCTTGAAACTGGTCTACTTGAACGGATCCGGAAAATCGTTTTCACTGCATATCACTCTTCATTCATATCATTATTTAACATGTCTGATATGTCAGGAATAAGAATGGTACCTATGTTCTCAGTAGAGAACTATGGTGTATGGCGAGTCAGAATGGAGGCTCATCTGACTTCCCTCCACGACAGCATGACCGAAGTACTTGAGGAAGGACCTATCGTTCCTATGATCCATAGTGTCGTGACTCGGGATCCAAAGAATGGAGGAGGAATGGTGACCGGGAAGAAGATTCCCAAGGACAGAAGTCTCTTCACTCCTGAGGAGAAGAAACTTCACAATTTAGACCGAGTTGCCAGGAATGCCATACTAACCACTCTTAGTGATTCTTATCTCGGGAGGGTTCAGGAATGCAAGACAGCAAAAGAGCTCTGGGATGCTCTAGCGCTACTGAGTCAGGGGACTCAGAAGATTAAAGCTAACAAACTTGCGCTGGAACTCCAAAAACTGGAGAGTTTGTCTCTCATGCCTGGTGACAAAATAGAAGATCTAAATGTCAGATTTACGAATCTGATGAACTCCATCAACGGGCTGGGAAAGACATTCTCCAACCGAGAAATGAATCTCAAGATACTGAGGGCACTGCCAGATGGACATTGGACTCCTTTTGCCACCTTATTACGCCATTCTGATCTAGATATTGCTACTCCTGACCATATCTTTTCAGAACTTCAGGCAGAGCAATTCGAGTTCGACAGACCTCAATGGAAGCAGCGAGCTGAAGCTGACACCAAAATTGACCATGCTTTCAAAGTATCAGTCAGCACAGCATCTCCCGCGTCAAGCAAAACTGAACCTTCACTAACTGACATACAAGAAGGAAGTTTAGCTCAGAAGTACGCGCTGCTCGCTATAAAATATCAGAAGGAGAAGGAGAGGCGCAGAAAAGTGACTAAAGCCTATCGAGAAACAAAAGGTAAGTTCGAATATACACCAAAACGCGCTCCTGACTCGAACACTTCTGAATATAGGAAAAGAGATGACTTAGCACCTTCAAAAGAAAGCGAAAACAAAGAAGAAAGTGTCATCGCTTGCTACAACTGCAAGAAGCCAGGACACTATCAGTATGATTGTCCTGAGCTCAGTAGTGGTGAACGGGCAGCACGCAAAGCAAGGAGAGAGAAGTTTGCCAAGAAGAGACAAGCTTACATTGCTGGCGAACTCTCAGACGACTCAGAAGAAGTCGACTCCTTAATGGATTCATCAGATGATGAAACTGCTTTCATGGCTTTGGAGCTTGAAGCTGAAGGAAGTACTGAAAAGTGTCTGATGGCAGGAGAAGAAGATGAGGTAAACTCTCATGCATCTTTTAACTCTCCTTCACACTGCACACACGACACTATTTCAGGTGCGGATGAGAATCTGGACGTCAGCTCAGCATATGAAGACTATTAGACGAATAGATTCAGATGAGTCTGCAGCTCAGTAAGACTCTTTAGGAATTGCATACCCTGAAAGTGGAGAATCAGAGACTTTCTCAGGAGAGTCAGGTCTCTACTGAGTCTGAAGGACTTGTGTTGAGACTCAGGGAGGAGATAAACTCTCTGTTGGCCAAGTCTCGAGCATCAAGAAGATCGAGATCTCGGTTCGACCAAGGACTTAACTCGAAAGATACTTGAACCGAGTCTCATCGAAGCAACAACTATCAGGACTTCAGACCGAGCACGACACACTGAAGAAAAGTGATGATGTCTGGAGGAACCTGATGACTGAGAGGTACATGGGCGCTGAAAAGAAGCTGGAGGCTATGCTAGCAAGCAACAAGCCCAAGCACTGCAAGGAAGGTCTTGGTTTCAGCCAGGGTGCTTCCTCATCTGCCCCCGTACACCCAGAAGTGCGACTTGCTGATAGGTTTGTTCGAGGGGAAACAATCAATGCTGAAATACTAAATTCCCTAGCCAAAAACAAACAAAAGATGAAGTCACCTCATCTTACACATCAGCATTCTGACAAGAAGATCAGTACCAAAATACCCCAGTTTAGTCAAGGGGGAACTAGCAAATCCAAATGGGTTGATCAGTATGGACCACCTCAGCTGACACATCATGCTCAGTATGTGTCATATTATTATGATCCTATAGTCAGAAGAGGACCCAAGAGTCAGAAGAAAAAGAAGAAAATTGCACAAAAGGCAAAGGTCAGCAGCCCACCAGCTCAAAAGATCCGGATTCCTGAACCCGAAAAGCCTAAGAAGTCAGCTTCGACCAGTCCAGTGGTCAAGTACGTTGACTCAAGCGGAAAGAAGATGTCTGAGACCACCAGGGTCGTAAGACGAATTTGGGTTACCAAAACTAACATCTAAGGACCCAAAATAAAAAATAAAGGGTACCTGAATATAATTCTGTTTTGCAGGTGCACAAAGACCCATGGTACGTGGATAGCGGATGTTCAAGACACATGACGTACCAAAAGAGTCTCATCAAGAATTATATCCCCGAAGAAGGACCCGAATCGAGTTTGGAGACAACGCTAAAGGCTACACAAGAGGATTTGGAACACTCAACATTGGGCGCCACGGTCCCTAGAGTATCATATGTTGAAGGACTTCAAAGATAATCTTCTCTCTCGTTAGTCAATTTTGTGATAACTCGAATAGAGTGATATTTGACGCTGGTTTCTGTGATGTTATTGATAAATCCACAGGAAAAACAGTGTTATCAGGTTCGCGCAAGAAGAACATATATGTAGGCCGATCGGAACTCAGCTGAACCTGAAGCTTGTCTGTTGGCGAAAAACGACAACCGAACGGGGTGGCTATGGCACAGGAGACTCAGTCATCTCAACTTTAAGACGCTCAACAAACTTACAAGAGACACTCTAGCAAGAGGACTGCCGAATGAAGTATTCAGCAAAGACACTCAGTGTGAAGCATGCTTGAAGGGAAAGCAAACAAGGAATCAAAATCCTCCAGTTCCATCTCCTTCCACTGATGGAATCCTTCACTGCTACATATGGATTTGTTCGGTCCAGTCTCTCCAGTGGACGATCAGAGGCAAGAAATATGCTTTAGTGGTCATCGATGACTACTCGCGCTATACTTGGGTCATATTCATTGCCAACAAGTCTGACGTCAAAACAGAGTTACCAAGGCTTCTGAAAAGGCTCAGTGTCGAGAAGAACACCAAGATTATTAAAATCCGTTCTGACAGAGGAACTGGGTTTCTCAATTTTATGGTGGAGGAGTTCTGCCAAACTGAAGGAATAAAGCATGAGACTTCAGCTGCACGCACACCTCAGCAAAATGGAGTTGCTGAACGAAAGAACAGAACTCTAAAAGAGGCAGCCGAAACTCTACTCGCGGACTCGGGACTCCCAACCAAATTCAGGCGTAAGCTACCGACACCGCATGTTACACTCGAACCGATCTCTACTGACAAAGCAACAGAAGAAGACACCATATGAACTATGGAACGGCAGGAAACCTTCTCTATCCTATTTCCATATTTTTAGTTGTTCGTGCTTTATCCACAATAATGGGAAAGATCACCTGAAAACCTTTGATGGCAAGTCAGATCAGGGAGTGTTCTTAGGATACTCCCGGGTCAGCAAAGCTTTCAGGGTATTCAACTATCGAACCCTTTGCGTGGAGGAAAGCCCTCATGTTGTTTTTAATGAGTTTGCTACTGAAGACAGGAGCAATAACTCTAATTCTGAATCTGAGGACATCAGTAGACAGCTACAGGATCTAAGCCTAAAAGATAAAGTCGAAATGATCCAGCTTTGTTGGGATGATGATTCGGATGAGGAAACCGAAGACAAGTTTACCGAATCTCAACCAGCGAAAAACGTAGCCGAACAGTTGACTCTCCTGAACATAGTCAATCCCAGGTAACTCAGGTCGATGAAGAAACCCTAGAGGTAACTGAGACCACTACTGAGAATAACGACTCAGGGGGAACATCTAGTAATGTTCCTGAGCTGAATGCCCCTGAACCTGGTGACTCAGTAGATCATGCTCTCACTTTCGAATTGCTTCAATTTCGAAAAGTACAACTGAAATGCCTAACTCACCTACTATCTGTGTTGAACAAATTTCAGATGAAGAGCTGAAACATCGTAGATCGTGGCTAGACGCTCACACTGCTGATCTAATTATTGGAGATCCCTCAGCAAGTGTAAAGACTAGATCCAGATTCTGTCAACGAGAAAGCGCATTATTTTCTTGCTTCTTGTCTACTGACGAACCTCAGACGAATGAGGATACACTAAAAGATGCTGACTGGATCATAACCATGCAGGAGGAGCAGAATCAGTTCACGAGAAATGAAGTTTGGGAGCTTGTTGATAGACCCCGGCATCAACATGTTATTGGAACTAAATGGGTCTTCAAGAACAAGCGAGATGAAAACGTCATAGTAAGGAACAAAGCAAGACTCGTGGCAAAAGGCTACTGTCAAGCTGAGGGAATAGACTTCGATGAGACTTTCGCTCCAGTTGCAAGATTGGAGGCAATTAGACTATTCCTGGCCTACGCAACACATCAAAGATTCAGAGTCTATCAAATGGATGTGAAGTCTGCGTTCCTGAACGGCGTGCTGAAAGAAGAAGTCTATGTGGAACAACCGCCCGGCTTTCAGCAGAGACATCAGGTTTATAGACTCAGAAAGGCTCTGTATGGGTTAAAACAAGCACCCAGGGCTTGGTACGATACCCTATCTGAGTTTCTTCTTCAGAAAGGTTTTCAGAAAGGCACAGTAGACCGCACTATGTTCAGCATTCGACTGGAAGACGATCTACTACTTGTGCAAATCTATGTGGATGACATCATCTTTAGATCAAAGAATGTCATCATGTACCAACAATTTGAGAAAATGATGAAGGACAAGTTCGAGATGTCAATGATGGGAGAAATGAACTATTTCCTCTGTTTTCAAGTTAAGCAATCTGAAAAGGGAACATTCATCAACCAAGGTAAATACACTCGAGACCTCATCAAAAGATTCGATTGCACATCCGGCAAACCTATCAAGATCCCAATGAACACGAACATGAAAATCGATCTTGATAAGGAGGGAGTATCAGTAGACCAAACTGAATTTCGCGCTATAATTGGTTCTTTATTATATCTAACAGCTACTCGCCCTGACATAACTTATGTTGTAGGTATCTGTGCTCGATTTCAGGCGAATCCAAAGCAGAGTCATATGGACTCAGCAAAGAAGATTCTCCGCTATCTCAGAGGAACACCTGACATAGGTTTATGGTATCCAGTTGATGATAATATAGAACTAACTGGTTATTCTGATGCTGACTATGCAGGATGTAGAATTAACCGAAAGTCAACTTCAGGAACATGTCAGTTCCTTGGCAGCAAGCTAATTTCATGGTTCTCAAAGAAACAGCACTCAGTAGCCACGTCAACTACTGAAGCTGAATACATGGCTGCCGGAAGTTGCTGCGCCCAAATCCTTTGGCTGAGACAGCAGCTACGCGACTATGACGTCATTCAGAATGAAGTGCCGATTTTCTGCGACAGTACCAGTGCCATTGCAATCACTCAGAACCCTGTACTTCACACGAGATGCAAGCACGTGGACATCGGACATCACTTCATTCGGGACCATGTCGAAAGGAAGGACATCAGGATGGAAAAGATCCATACTGATCGACAAAGGGCTGACATACTGACCAAGCCTCTAGCTGAAGCAAGATTCAGAGAACTTTCAGTAGAGCTAGGTCTATTGGACCTTCGACCCCACGGTCAAGGAGGTTTCCAGGAGAGGATCATTCAGTAAGGGGGAATGTTCGCTCTCGGATCCGAATAGTTTCAGTACATAGAGACTCAGCAACCATCTACACGAGGTATCAGCTGACTACAATGTTCAGCTGACAGGTTTGCGTATCTCTACTCAGTAGTAACCAATAAAACAGTAATATGCATTTATTATTCAGATTCAGCTGACAGGTTTGCGTATCTCTACTCGTGGAGGAAAGAAGAAAGCTCCTGCTAGGCTGCCTCCCAGAAAACTGGTACTTCAGGATGATGAAGACAGGGAGCAGCAGCAACAACAGAAAACTACTGAGAAGCAGGGTACATCTAAAGACAAATCTAGTACCCCTGCTGACTCAGAAGAACAGTCGTCTCAGAAGCTCTCATACACAAGATCAAAAGAACAAGATGCTGAGATCGAGGCCATCTTTGCTCAGATGGATCGGTATCTTTACAGAGGAGAAGAGAGACAAATAGAAGCTGCCAGACATAGGATTCATATGGCAGACTTAGAGGCACTCAGAATCCGCAGTGAAGAAGAGGCCAGGCTGAGAGTACCTTCCAAAGCTGATATTCCATACAAATACAGAAGGTTCAGGAAGCCAACGGACATGAAGATTCAGAGATTACCTAGAACGGATGAGTGGATTCCTGCTCAGTTCACTCAGAGATGGGAATCACAGAAAATAGAATTCATCAAGAGGAATTATTTTTGGAATTTCTGGTCAGATAAGACAAAGGCTGATGCCTACGTGGAATGGATGATGATCACTGAACCGGACTTATATCCCTACATGGAAAATGCTGTAAGAGCAAACATTGAAGTCAAGGATCCTGAACCCAGAATTCTGCCACCACCAAGAAGACTTGATGATTCTATTCACTTTGGAGTGATAGAGAAGGAAGTGAAGGATGCTGCTGCACCAAAGGACTTGAAGAAGATAAGTCAGCAGACTTCGCTGAGTATCTGAAGCTGAGGAAGTACACCTACAGAATGTATGGACTGCCCCTTCCCGAGACTCAATCGCAAAATTTCATGGACAGGATCAAGCAGTACAAGCGTTCATAGTTCTTAGACTTTTCTTGTACTTTCCTAGCTTAGCAAGAGATGTATCTGTACTGAACTTTCTTTATCTGATATACATATCTCTTTCTTTGGCTTTGATAATACCTTATTGTCTCTATAAGCCATGTTCTGTTTTTATGCTTAACACTCAAAATCACTGAAGTGATTACTGACACACACTCACTTGTTGATCTTTTGTCAGTATGTACTGGACTCAAGCAAAGAGCAAGATATCTTGAAAGACTCGGTGAACCGAACTCGGCGAGAGTAGTTCATCGAACCAAGAGCCGACCTTCGGAGAGTAAATTCAGTACTCTCTACAGGATCAGACTCAGTAACGGCAGACAGTCTTCTGAACTGTCAGATCTTTTGAACAACAATTAGCATAGTCAAATACGAGGAAGAGAGAAGTCAGCTTCATTATGCCTCGAAGTCTGTTCTGTCTCAACTACTCTGCCAAACCTCGGCAAATGACAAGCCAACACCTGTCCTTACCTGCTAAAGCTGCAAGTCAACAACTTTCCGGAAAAGGAGGGAAAGGACATTGTTGATGAACAAATTATAATTCTCGCAAGTGCACGAATCGTTATAGTACCTAATCTAGCAACTCCCGAGGTCGATCTCACAAGGACTCAGCTGGGTTCTAATTATCCTAATTATTTTGCTATCTACTTGGTCCTAAACTGGGTTTGATTTACTTAAAAACTACTAAATTAAAATAACAGGAAGATAAAAGAGCAAGTAAAAGCAAAGCGAACTGGGCTAATGGGTGTGTTTCAAGTTTAATGAAGGGTGCGGAGGTTTAGCAATCACTATGCCTAAGATGATCGATTCATTCCCATTCTCTAGCTAGCATTTATGAGTTTATTTTGTTGGTTCGTCCACTAAGGCTCTAGGGATTCCGTATGATGGCGGGAGATCTCTAACTTATAATCCTAAGGGTCAATCAAGTGATCATATCAAGAACCTAAGGATCGTATCATGCTCAAGGATTTAAGGAACCATCTAAACTATCCCAAACCAATGGTGACAATCTAGACACTTAATTGCAGGTCTAAATAAATAACCGGGTATGATCCGCCGTATTATCTATTACCTATATTCTCTATAATTATCTAAGATGATGGCCAGTCACATTAAAGAATCATAGAGAAATCAAAAGAAGGCTCAACAATTAAGAAACAAAACAATTCATTCATTGAAAAACTTGGGTTTGAATAAATTCATCAAAAACATAGATCCTGCTAAACCCCCACACAAGGGGATTTAGCCACTCATATTCGTAGGAAAATAATCACAAAAGATGCAAAAATAATCCATAGAAAATAAGTATCAAAAACCCTAAACAAAACTGAGAAGGAATAATACAACCTAGAATCTAGCGGATTGATCCTCGCGCTTGGTTCACGGGTTGTGGTCTTCAATCTTCGTCTTGAATCTTCAACGGAGGGATGCCTTGGGTGTTTCTCTACTTTGGGGGCTGGAAAAAGTCGAAAATATGGTGTGTGGTTCGAAGGAAAGAAGTCCAGAAGGGTTTATATAGTTTTCGGGCCGAAAAAAGACTGGTTTTGGGCTGCAGACAACGCGGACCGCGGTCCAGTGCAAAGGCGGACCGCGGTCCGACCCCTACTGACTTTGCAATTTTTTTTGGGTCAGAACGCATCGGACCGCGGTCCCTCACAAATGCGGACCGCGGTCCTTAACAATTCGGCCGAACAGTTTTTCTGCACTGTCGTGTTTTGGGAAAAACACGATATCTCCTTCGTTAGTCGTTGGATCGCCACGAAACTTTGCCACAATGTTCCTAACACATAGAAATACGATGTGGACGGTGGAGATCGGATTATAAGATCGTTAGTTCCACCTGCCACGCGATTTTCCAACTGCCTCGTTACATGAGCTCCGAAACGCGATTTCTTCAACATCCGGCTTCAAATCCTCTTCATTCTTCATCCAAACAACTCCATCTTTGCCAACAATGCGTCAATGGTCATGGTTTCTTTCATTTTGGTGTCAAATACCACCAAATATGCTCAAAACACGTGAGAAACCTACAAAACCAAAAACTATCAAAAGTATACGATTCCAAGCAAAACAAAAGCTAAAAATGAATAAAAAATGATGTAAACAAGCTTAAAAAGATATTGATGAGATGGTATAAAAACCACTCATCAAATCCCCCAAAACCTAAGCTTTTGCTTGTCCTCAAGCAAAGAAACAAGATAAAAGAAAGACTATGACTAAATATTAAAAAAAAATGAGACTAACAATTCAAGCCTTATTCAGTTTTTAGAAGAACACATCATTAGCATGTGAAAATCATTCAAGTTCGATGCCACCTTCAAAACAAAATAGAACATAGAAGTAGAGTAGTCCCTCTCCAGAAATCTGTATCACTCAAACACTCAAGTGTATAAGGGTAAATTCATCACTCAAACTCAACCCTAAGAGAGCGTCTTCATAAGCTTGCAGATTGTCTAATTCTACTCATAATGAACACAATTCATGGCAAAGATCTCGAAGGTCTTACTTTGGTTGTAATGGGGCTAAGGCATGTAATAAAAAGGTAGGGAAGATATAGGAAAAGTGACTCATAATGTACGAACAATGAAGGATCTAGTAGAGCAACCAAATGATGATATATCAAAATAAACCTCTAAAACCAACCACCTTTGAATCACTCATAATCAAACAAATCAAGTCACCCCAAGTTCTCACCCCTTTTTTTTTTTCAAAATATACTCCCCTTTTCAATTTCCTCATTCACCCTCTTTTTTTTCACCTTTTTTTTTTCATCTCTCAACTCTAACATATGTCATCAATAAACACCCTTTCAATCAAAGTTAGGAGTACATGCACAAGTCTCCCATATTTTATCCAATTGTTTACCTGCCAACTCTCTACCAATAATTAGATAAAGATTTCAGTATAATACGGTGTCATCAAGTTCGGTACCAGGCTGGATATAATCAAAATCAATTCACACCAATCTCACTTTTTAGCAAATATTTGTCCCTTGATCACCAAACCCTTATCAAACCTCCCTTTCCTCCCCACAGCACTAATGACTCTACTAAATCCTCGGTTAAGGCTAGTTAGGCTAGGCAATTTAAGTGGAGGTACATGAATAAAAAGGATACATTAAGCTCAAAGGGGCTTACTAGGTTGATGTTCAAGGTAGGAATCATATTTGACTCTGGCTAAAGGACGAGATAGTGCCTAAGATCATATCAATGCCATATACGAAAAGTGTTCAATAAACTTCAAACAGACTCAAAGCAAGTTCTAAATGTTCTCCCTAAAGTGAGTATCACACATGAAAGAAATTGAGACCAACATAAAATTTCGTCGGTCACACATAGGCTCAAATTCTCACCAAAGGCTTTTGGACTACTATACTTTTACATCCTACATGTTCGAAAATTTTATCATGCTCAAATTCAATTCAACAATGCTTCAGTAAAGAAAAATTTTAAGGCAAGAAATGCATAAACATCAAATAACATAGGTCATACTAGTTCAAATATCAAGTACATGGAGAATCATCAGAATCATAATTATACAGACCAAATCAGTAGGGTTCAAGATTCGACATACCCCCCCAAACCTATCTACGAGCTAGTCTCTAGCACGAAAATAGAGTGAAATAAAGAAAAATGGGTAAACGAATCTTCCCTGATGTTTAGGTGATGTCCGATCGATCTACATATGCGAAGTTTGATCTGGCAGGCTCAGATCCAAAGTTAATCCCGACCGTATCAGCTCCCCTGCTGCTCTGATATAGCTTATTATGCATTCAAAATCAATAGGTGATGCATATATGTCAATTTTCCTCCTCGGATTTTATTTTTTCAAGTTTATGGAAAGCAATAAATCTAACTAAGAAAACTAGAAAAACTCACAAACGTGGGTTGCCTCCCACGAAGCGCTGTTGGTTAGAGTCGTTGGCTCGACTTTGCTGAATCACATTAGAAACTTGGCGACTTTGGACGCCCGACTACAGCCTTGTCGAACGCCTCCTTTGATGATGCTCCACAAACATCCTTCACCTTGAAATATTTTTTGGTTCGTGGATTCATCAACTTCACCACACCATGCGACAAAATGTCCACCACATGAAATGGTCCGGAGAATGTAGAAATTGGGTATCCTGGAAAAACTCTAGAACCATCGTCATATAAAAGAACTTTAAGACCAGGATAGAGTGTTTTACCCAACGTGCTCTTCCCACAAGCAGCTTTAGTGCGTCTGACATAGATGGTTTTCTTCGGGAACATGTCTTTTAAATCTTCAACATATTCATCCAAGTTCGGAACACCGACATCTGTTGACTCCTCATCGAATAATGAGTGTATTCCTAATCCATCTGTACCATCAGAATCCTTCACTACATCATATGTAGGCTGCACAAAGTTAACTTCAGCAGTTGAGGCATTAGTTCCCAATGTGGTTGGAGCTAGTGCTTTGAATTGTGTAACCTCCCCCAAGACTTCCATCCTCACAGTTCGTGATGGTACATCAACACAAGTCCTAGTGGTTGCCATAAATGGCCTCCCTAGGAGGATATGCTGGTCACTTAGCCCTCGAGAAGTATCATCTGCATCAAGAACAATAAAGTCAACAGGAACAATAAACTTGTCTACCTTTACCAACAAATCTTCAATAATCCCCATTGGGGTCTTCACCGAGTTATCAGCAAATTGAAGCCTCATAGGTGTAGGCTTCAAATTGTTAACTCCCAATGTTTTGTAGGCAGAGTAGGGCATGAGGTTGATATCAGCTCCAAGATCTAGCGTAGCTCGTGTAACTCTATCCTTGCCTATAGATATAGTGATGTCGAATCTTCCAGGATCTGCTAACTTGGGCGGTAGAGCCGATACATCAACTACAACACCCCCTGATTCAAGTATAGGAAGATTTGTACTCTACTCGTAATCCTTTTTATTGGTGATGAGCTCCTTGAAGAACTTGGATTGTCTTGGAATACTCTTAATAAGGTCTAAGAGTGGCAAATTGATATTCACTTTAGAAAGCATATTGAAAAGGGTAGAGAATTGCTTATCTGGCTTGCTTCCTTTCAGACACCCGGGAAATGGTGGAGGAGGCTTGTATGGGTTACTCGCCTTGTGTAAAGTGGGTTTTTCTACATGATCCTTCTCTTTTCCTTTGGCTTGTTCAGTCAAGGCTTCTTCATCCTCTTCGACTACGCCATCCTTCTTGATTTTTTTCTCAAGGGGTGAGTCTTCAGGAATATAATCTGGCTTCTCAATCTTCGTGTCATTCCTTAATACGTGGATAGCCTTTGCTTGCTGTGTTTGTCCAGGTAGTTCCCCTTGTTGCATTTTAAGCAGAGCGACTTCTCGTGCTAGGCCGGCCAAGTTGAGTCCCCAAATTGTTGGAATTTGCTTCCACGTTCCTGACAGAAGTGGTAAGTGTCTCCATTTGCTCCTTAGAACTCTTCATAAAGGAGTTTAAGGTGTCTTGCAAGATGGCCATGGAATTCTTGTCAGCGTCCTCAATCTTTGGCTGAGGGCAAGAAGATGATGTGCCTCCAAAGTTTTGCTGCGGAATGGCATTCCTCCCTCCATAATCCTGGTAACTCTTGTAGTTAGGATTGTACCCTTGCTGCTTATGGACAAAATTTTGCTGCGGCCTCTGATATTGCCTTCTCTCTTCCCATTCCTGGTGTCTTAGGCCTTGTCCCCAGTTAGCTTCTTCCTCTTGAAATTGATTGTGGATGATATTAAACTGGCATTAGGCGGTTGAGTGTTGTGGATCATCACAAATGGTACATACCTCGCCAATCTTTGGGGCTTGCACTTGTCTCTGCTTGAGCTCCTTGATTTCTTGTCTAAGCAGTTGAAGCTCCTTAATAGTATCATCCGTATATGCAGCCCGCACATCCTGCGTTCCACGTTGTCTCACACTCTGACTTCTTAATACGGAACGAGCCTTCAACGTCTCAAAAAGCTCATGCAATGCACTTGGGGTCAGTGCAAGAATGCCTCCGGGAGCCATGTTGTCAACCATAATCCGACATGGCAAGAGCAATCCATTGTAGAAGAACTCATTCAAGCATCGCAACCTCGGTAATTATGATGTGGACATTGGATGAGGAGTCCCTTGAATCTATCCCAAGCTTCATGATATGTCTCATTGTCAAACCGGGAGAAAGTAGCAATCTGTCGCCTTAACTCGTGGCTCTTGCTTCGGGAGTAGTATCGCTCCGTGAATGCTTTGAACACGTCCTCCATTGTCCGCAAAGAATTAGCGGGCGTGTGTGCAACCAATTCTTGGCTTTATCTTTCGAGTGTAGGGAAACAATCGTCTTCCCAATTGATCGATAGTGAGCCCGCCGAGAGGAATAGTCCCCCAGTGTAGCATAGAACTCCCTCATATGAGCAAGAGGATCTTCAGTTGCTAGCCCGTAGAAAGATGGTAGCATATGGTAGTAGATGGGCTTCAGATCATAATTCCTTGCGGTCTCTTCTAGGACGATGCGGGTGGTATTGGCTCCAAGTATCGGCCTTGTGTAGTCTCCCCGCAACCTCTCCGGGTTCAGGATTATTCTCAATTCGCTCCATTTCAATTTTGTCTTCCTGTTCTTTCCTCGTAACTCGAGTCCCTACTCTGTGTATGTTATCGATAAAAGGTGCAAGTTCTGGATTTTGCGACCTTCTACCGTGCATAAACCTATAGAAAACTAAAGAGTAAGACTCGACACAGTAAAGAAAAGAAGAAATAGTAACCAACGTAAAAAATAAAATCTAAACAAATAAACAGCTAGTAAAAAGAATAATCAAAACGACTGAGTCCCCGGCAACGGCGCCAAAAACTTGATGAACAAATTATAATTCTCGCAAGTGCACGAATCGGTATAGTACCTAATCTAGCAACTCCCGAGGTCGATCTCACAAGGACTCAGCTGGGTTCTAATTATCCTAATTATTTGGCTATCTACTTGGTCCTAAACTAGGTTTGATTTACTTAAAAACTGCTAAATTAAAATAACAGGAAGATAAAAGAGCAAGTAAAAGCAAAGCGAACTGGGCTAATGGGTGTGTTTCAAGTTTAATGAAGGGTGCGGAGGTTTAGCAATCACTATGCCTAAGATGATCGATTCATTCCTATTCTCTAGCTAGCATTTATGAGTTTATTTTGTTGGTTCGTCCACTAAGGCTCTAGGGATTCCGTATAATGGCGGGAGATCTCTAACTTATAATCCTAAGGGTCAATCAAGTGATCATATCATGAACCTAAGGATCGTATCATGCTCAAGGATTTAAGGAACCATCTAAACTATCCCAAACCAATGGTGACAATCTAGACACTTAATTGCGGGTCTAAATAAATAACCGGGTATGATCCGCCGTATTATCTATTACCTATATTCTCTATAATTATCTAAGATGATGGCCAGTCACATTAAAGAATCATAGAGAAATCAAAAGAAGGCTCAACAATTAAGAAACAAAACAATTCATTCATTGAAAAACTTGGGTTTGAATCAATTCATCAAAAACATAGATCCTGCTAAACCCCCACACAAGGGGATTTAGCCACTCATATTCGTAGGAAAATAATCACAAAAGATGCAAAAATAATCCATAGAAAATAAGTATCAAAAACCCTAAACAAAACTGAGAAGGAATAATACAACCTAGAATCTAGCGGATTGATCCTCGCGCTTGGTTCACGGGTTGTGGTCTTCAATCTTCATCTTGAATCTTCAACGGAGGGATGCCTTGGGTGTTTCTCTACTTTGGGGGCTGGAAAAAGTCGAAAATATGGTGTGTGGTTCGAAGGAAAGAAGTCCAGAAGGGTTTATATAGGTTTCGGGCCGAAAAAAGACTGGTTTTGGGCTGCAGACGACGCGGACCGCGGTCCAGTGCAAAGGCGGACCGCGGTCCGACCCCTACTGACTTTGCAATTTTTTTTGGGTCAGAACGCATCGGACCGCGGTCCCTCACAAATGCGGACCGCGGTCCTTAACAATTCGGCCGAACAGTTTTTCTGCACTGTCGCGTTTTGGGAAAAACACAATATCTCCTTCGTTAGTCGTTGGATCGCCACGAAACTTTGCCAAAATGTTCCTAACACATAGAAATACGATGTGGACGGTGGAGATCGGATTATAAGATCGTTAGTTCCACCTGCCACGCGATTTTCCAACTGCCTCGTTACATGAGCTCCGAAACGCGATTTCTTCAACATCCGGCTTCAAATCCTCTTCATTCTTCATCCAAACAACTCCATCTTTGCCAACAATGCATCAATGGTCATGGTTTCTTTCATTTTGGTGTCAAATACCACCAAATATGCTCAAAACACGTGAGAAACCTACAAAACCAAAAACTATCGAAAGTATACGATTCCAAGCAAAACAAAAGCTAAAAATGAATAAAAAACGATGTAAACAAGCTTAAAAAGAACATGATGAGAAGGTATAAAAACCACTCATCAACTGTCACCTATTTCAAAAGAGCCGTTAGCTACCAAAAGAGTGAGATAAAGGGATCATCGTCTCCAACGGATCTTTCCTAATCTCTTCTCTATAAATAGAGGGATGATTCAAGTTTTTTCATGCATGCAGAGAGCCAAAAAGCAACGAACGAGCCAACACACTCTCGAGCAAGAAAATGAAAAAACGAGCAAAAATAGAATATCGCATAAGTCTTCCGCAAGAACTTAAAGAACATTCTCCGACGAAAGACTACCTTCTAGCTCTTAGGGAACCAAGCTAAACAGATATAAAAGCCTCTAGTATCCAAATCGACGATACACGAACTCAGAGCTACAACTCAGCTGTTCGTCGATCTAGAAGCCACTTTCTCGTTCCCTATCCCTCTAACCCTAAGTATAACTGAATTTATCCATAGCTTAGACGAAGGGGTTCACCTTTGAACATTATCCTTATTGTAAAAGGACCCCTTCATAGTTGGAGAAGTTTGTCAAACACATTAGTTTGATACCCGTTGTAAAATGAGACTTTCTCAGTATAAATTCCAAGATGCGGCTTTGTCCTGTGTACAAGCTGACTGAGACTAACTCAGGATAATAAATAGCCTCCTGACCTTTCGGGACAGTGGACGTAGGATCCTGTGCATCCGAACCACTTTAAAAATCTCTGTGTCTCTTATTTACTATTGCATTGATTTTAACTGTTCATACTGAATATCATATCTTTAAAATCATTCAACTAAGTTTCAGCATACTTATCTGATTCACTCTTCTGAACTGAAACTGTTTTTAAGAAAACGTTTTTCCACTCAACTGATTTGGGCCTACACATTTCCGCACCACTGAACTCCATCTGAAGATACTGAATTCTGACTTAGTCAGCTAGCAGATCTCAAAAGAGTCAGTACCTCTTTGCCTTAACACGATTCAGAACAGCTATTTGGTCTGCTGAACTCTTTCAGTACGGCACACTCCTGAACGGGACTATTCGTGTTACAAGTTGAGAAATAGGTTTTAGGTGTATTCACCCCCCCTTTACACCTAAACGTGCTCTCGGGACCAACAATCAAGCAGATGTTCATCCGAGAAGCTCTTCAGCAAAAGCTTCAATCTGCCAAATGAAGGACTCAGCACGGTCGCATACAAAGACGATCTGATGGATGAGTACCTTACTGAGTTCTGCAGAAAGCCAACTGTATTCAGAGCCGCCTTTCCCAAGAACGCAATGCTCCCTCAGTACAGAGCATTGGCGTATATAGTGACTCAGCTTCGGACGAGTCAAGCAGGCTCATTTGACCAAGTGTCAAGGCCCAAGCTATAGATGATGATGGCCATCTATGACCGAGCCAAGATTAATTAGACAGAATTCTTTCTGAATGAGTTCATGACGCAGTTGGCTAAGTTCGACAAAACATCCAAGCGACTGAGCGTCAAAGGCAAACTCCTCTACGGCCTAAAGCTCTCCATCATCATAGAAGATTTATGCGGATCTGAGAGCATAACTTTCGCTGAGAAAGCTTACTTCAATCCGAAGAAAGTTAGGTTCCAGAACAGGGCAGCGGCCCTTCAGCAGATTGGCTCAGGGCCCACTGACTCAAGGACCGGGACTCAGCAGACCTCTACGCCTACGAAGAAGACGTCCCCTCCCAAACCAATGCCTAAGGCACCAACCAAGAAGATGAAGAGAGTTAGTGAGGTTATGCCTACTGAGACTGAGGCGGAGCCAGAAGCCATAATTGTTGAGCAACCTCTACAGTTGAGAGACGAGCCAGAGTCTTCTAAGAAGACGCAATCAGTGGAGAAGGCCGTCTTCAGTGAACATGGAGAAACCGTGGACCAAGGGGTCTAAGCTGACGATATCCAGGCTGAAGAAGTTCAGACCTTGGAAAGCCCCTTGGACTAGAGATGGCAATTGGAACTGGACCCGTCGGACCCGACCTGCCCCGCCCCGCGATGGGGCGGGTAATACCCAGACCCATAGAAGTACGGGGTGGGTCTGGACCCAACCCGGGTGTATCCAGGACGGATACGGGTCCAATTTCTCTTCCCGCCCCGCCCCACCCAGCCCCGTTTCAGAACCACATTACTAATTTTTTTATTAATTTTATTATATAATCTTACTTTATGTTATTTGAATTTTCTTATTCTTCAATTCATACTTTTAGATATTAATAGCTGACAACTATAATAAGAAAATTCAAACAAAAAGGTTTCCACTAACGAAAATTAATAATTAAAAAATAAAATAATTCAAAATTAGCAATTGAAATGTCACCAACGGGTTTGGGGCTGGGTAGATCCCCCCCGTGCGGGTCCGGGGTTGGTTCTGAGTTTCTGAACCCGTACAAGTCTGGGTCTGGATCTGGGTCTCTGAGTTGAACTTGCGGGGTGGGTCCGGGTACTATACTACCCAGCCCCGACCCGCAAAATTGCCATCTCTACCTTGGACGTCCCACCACTCAGCAGCATCCTATCTGCTGAGAAACATGCATCTCCAATTGAAGTTGAGGACTCGGAGATAGCCTCAGAGTCAGAATCTATCGGGATGGAGGCCAAAGCTCTAAAATCCAGAGCCTCCCGAGAGATTGCTGAATTTATACCGGAGATCACCATCCACAGTGACCTTGTCATACTTGCAAGGCAGGCGTGACTCCATATGCTGATAAGGTTCTAGGAGTGGCACAACCTGAAGAGACTCATCATCCACCACTCCTGCGAGCAGCTTCACGAGGAAGAGCTGCTAATCAGAGGAAAGATTAGCTATTCAGAGCCATCTGACCTAGGCACGCTCGAGGATCTAAGGGCGGACATGCTTGCCATGCTGAACGACAGACAGCCTATCTCAGCACCAGCGCCTTCAAATGGGTCTGACCCAGATGGTCAGGACCCACCCCGTGATTCAGGCCCTAAGAAGCCTGATGAGGGAACTCAATCGGACAAGGATGCTACTAGTTCAACTGCTGATCCTCCACTTAGCATCCTTGGTCCCGAGCAGACGGTGGCTGGTACTTCGAAGGCAGCCCACCCTTCTCAGCTCCTTCTCGAATCTGCTTTCGAAGTAACACCCAGCCCAAAGAGCCGTCGATCGAAATCAGTGGCCAGGGCGCTGAGGAACCAAGGCACTCAAAATCGCCTACTCGCCCGAACCGTCCACAAAACTTGGTGGCAAACCACCGAGGCACAGAGTGCAGAGTTGCAGGGACTCAGAACCGCTATCTCCACATCTCCCGTCCCTGACTTCTCCAGCATTCTGACGAATGCCCTAGCTGCACAACGAGCTGACTTCGAAAAACAGCTCAAGACGATTCAGGAAGGCCAAGAAAAACTGCTGAATGATTACAAGGCCGCCCAAACCACTCACACTAAATCCATCACAGCCATCTCTCAAGCCACTGATCTTAGAATGGAAAATATTCAGAAGGCTATTGAAGAGAAGGTGGTGAAGCAGCTGAAAGAATTTCAGGCTGCAGCTGATCTCTCACATAAGAAATACAACGATCAGCTGACAAACGAGAGAAACGAGCTGCATGAGCAGCTGATGAAGCTACACAATAAGCTGGATGATCTGTCAGACTCATACAAAAGCCAGAACAGCAAGGTATCTACTCCGCCCCCTACCCGATTTGCTGATGCCAAAAAGGGGGAAGGATTTACAGAGAAAGCATCTAAGGAGCTGATACTGAAAGCTACAAAGAAGACAAGGAGAGTGGCAGGGGCATCACAAACTCTATCATCTGCCCCCACTGCACCTACACATACTGGCGAGGCCCAGGATGTCTCAGCTGCAGCTGCAGCATCTACTGAGACTGGCCCAAGTGGTTCAGGAGCCAAAGAAGTCACTACTCAGGCAACTCAAACTCCTTCTGATATTATAAAACAAGTTGTTGAGTATGCTGACGAGGAGTCAGAAGAGGAAGAAATTCCTCTCCCTCCTCTAGTTACCGGCAAAGGGAAGAAAGTACTGAAACTCCCAACCCCTCCCTCCAAGAAGAAAGGACCCAGGAGGTTCATTACTCCAGAGGAGGAGGCTCAGTAGCAGCCAACGAGAAGCTGGCTAGGGAGATAGCCGAAGTTGACGCCGCGAATAAACCTAAGATGAAGCCTGCTAAAGGCAAAACTAAGGCTCCAGCTGGAGGCAAGAAGACAGGAGCTAGGCTGCCTCCTAGAACGCTCAAACTCAGCGATGAAGCTGACAAAGAAAAGGAAATGGAGCAGCAGCAGCAGCAATCAACTGGGCAGCAGGGAACATCCAAAGAGAAATCATCCACGCCTGCTAACTCAGAAGAAGAGCCAACTCATAAGCCCTCCTATGCTGCCTCGAAGGCACAGGAACAAGAAATGGATGAAATCTAGGCTCAGCTGGACAGATATCTATATAGAGGTGAAGAAGCTCGACAGATAGAAGCAGCCAGAGAGAGAATATGGATGGCTGATCTTGAAGCTCTCAGGCTGAGAACTGAAAAGGAAGCGAGTCTAAGGATTCCAGCGAAGGCTGACATTCCATACAAATACAGGAAGTTCAGAAAGCCTACTGATCTGAAGACTCACAGATGGCCTAGAGTGGATGAATGGATTCTGTGGGAAGTTACTCAGAGATGGGAGATGCTGAAAGTCAAATTTATCAAGAGGAACTACTTCTGGAGATTCTGGTCTGAGACAGTGAAGCTGAGAAAGATCACATAGCGCATGTATGGAGTGCCTCTTCCTGAAACTCAATCACAAGATTTCAAAGACATGATCAAGCAGTTCAAATGATTTCTTGCTTTTGTATTCGCCTTGTATCTTTCTTTCTTTCTTTTAGTCTAGCAGAGATGTATCTGTACTGAATTTCTCATATATATATATCATCTCTGTTTGGCTTTGACAATTCCTTATTGTCTGAATAGCCGTGTTTGTTTATGCTTAACACTCAGAATCACTGAAGTGATTACTGACTCACACACTCACTGTTGTTATTAGCTGTCAGTTTTTGCTTAGCTAGATTCTGATAGATTACATAGTTGGGGAAAATGTTGTTAAGACAGGGGGAAAATGTTGATTAGACTCTGTATAAGTTCTGACTTTCTGCCCGTATCCCCTCAATAGTCTAGGATTTGAAGAACAACTCCACTGATCCTACTTGTAATATTTGTAAGGAGCTCTGTTTCTGATAAGTCATAGTGTTAGGTTGATTAGTTGTCAGGTTATTAGGTTTTGGCATCATCAAATAGGGGGAAAATGTTGGGTGATGATTCTATCCTCAGCAATGTTGGAAAATAATGGGAAATGATTCAGTCTTCCCAGCTGATAAGTTTATTCAGTAGCCCGGTGCTCTGAATGAGTCTGTGAAGATTTGAAGATCCCAAAACCCTATATTGATTGGTGAACCATTGCGTTGTAATCTGTTTTTGTCTCTGAGGTTTCAGACTCAGCAAACACTCTGCTCTGGCTCAGGCACTCAGTGAAATATCTGCCTCAGCACCAAAATTAGAGACTCAGTGATACTGGACTCAGCACGAGCAGTATACTGAAAGGAGTTAGTGGAACTGAACTCAGCAGGAGTAGTTCACTGAACTCAGGGCTGATCTTCAGTAGAGCCAACTCAGCAGGAGCATGCTACTGAATCATAGATCAGACTCAGCAACGGCTGGATAGTCTTCTGACTGTCAGAATCTTTAAAAGTCAAATCAGCAGAGTCAATACGAGGAAGAGAGAAGTCAGCTTCAGATCTCCTTGAAGTCTGTTCTATCTCAACCACTTTCTAAACCTCGACCAATGACAGGCAGCCACGTACTCTATATCTACTAAAGCTGCAAGTCAACAACTTTCCAGAAATGGAGGGAAAGGACACTGCCACCATACTTCAAAAGAGCCGTTAGCTACCCAAAATAGGAGAAACAAAGGATAGTCGTCTCCAACGGATCTATCCTAATCTCTTCTCTATAAATAGAGGGATAAATCAAATTTGAAGCTCACGAGCAACCTAGAATTCACGAGCACACGAGAGAACACACAGAGCATTCAAATGAGCAAATTCGAAAAAGCCTAAGTCTTCCGCAAGAAGTTCGAAGAATCAATCTCCGGTGAAAGACTACATTTCTTCTCTTAGGGAACCAAGCTTACACTCAGTTGTTCGTCGTTCTAGAAGCCACATCCTTGTTCCCTATCCCTCTGACCTAAGCTCAATAGAATAAATCCATAGCTTAGACGAAGGAGTTCACTTCTGAACTGATCCTTATTGTAAAGGACTCCTTCACTGTTGGAGAGTTTTTCAAAACACTTAGTTTGATAACCCTGTAAACTGAGACTTGCTCAGTATAAATCTCAAGACTAGTGTTTGTCCAGCGTACAAACCAACTGAGACTATCTCAGTATAATAAATAGCTTCCCGATCTTTTGGGATAGTGGACGTAGGATTGTTGTGTCCGAACCACTTTAAAAATCTCTGTGTCTTGTGTTCTGTTTTTACTGTTGCATTGATTTACTGTTCATACTGAAAATATTCTTTAAATCATTCAATTGAGTTTCAGCATACTTAACAGACTGCACTAACCTACGGAAACTGTTTTGTTAAAAACATTTTCCTAACTCAACTGAATTTGGGCTAACACTATTCCGCACTACTGAACTCTATCTAGAAGATACTGAATTCTGACTCTAAGTCAGCTAGCAGGTCTCAGTAGAGTCAGTCACTCTGCCACACGATTCAGAACAGCTTGTCTAGTCTGCTGAACTTGTTCAGTACGACACTATCCTGAAAAGGACTGTTCGTGTTTAAGTTGAGAAATCGGTTTTCAGGTGTATTCACCCCCCTCTACACCTGAACGTACTCTCGGGACCAACAAAATCTATGCATCAATGATTGAAGTAGTTATCTCATACAAGTTACTTGAGCCGAGTCTACCTTTCCCTATTTGTTTTCTCTCAATTTAGTTGTCTGCTATTTAAATTTATTTGTCTACGTAGTAAACCCAAGATTTATGCGTTGGGGCATCACCAAACATTAATCAAAATGATAGATATAGTTGATTTACACTGTTCCTTGAGTTCAACCCTATTCATTACTAATTATAAAATTATGAGTGTGTGCATGAATTTTATTTGGTTTGGAAACAGCGACTATTAAGTTATAACTAAAAAGTTATAACTAATTATATTAAATGGAGTCGGTTCAACGGATAAAAAGCGCGTTACCTAAATGTAGAATTGGTGTGAGTTCAAATCTTTCAACTAAAAATTTAATTGTTCTCTAAATTTAATACATAAATTAAACTTGTGGAAGAGAATTTAAGAGTTTTTGTAATTTCTTCAGTTACAAAATAAGAAAAACCTCTTTTTTCTCCACACCAAAAAAAAAAAAAAAAAGCTTACTTTTAACACAACCACTTAAACTCCACAAAATCAACTAAAACTACACCGAGGTTGTGTTCTTCTATTGTTTTTTAAGTTTTTAGACTAGAATTTGATACTATCCGAGATTATTTGTAGCATTTTTTTTTCTTCTTTTTTAAAAAACATTGAAGTCTACTATCGGACTATGTCCCTAACTTTATTTTTTATTTTAATAAACCTAAAACCCTTCTACGATCTATAAATTGCTAGGTTAGTTTCCGAATATGATATGCACAATTTGGTTCTTAACTAGAGTATCTGTTATAATTGAATAACTATCATGAATTCAAAAAAAAAAACCATGTAACATGTTTCGGAATCTTGATTAACGAGTTAATGCTCGTTGCTTTACACCTCCACAGGAAAATCTAGGCTCAGCCACTATTGATGAGTTTCTTCTGCCATGAAAAATGCTTCATCTAATTTCTTCTATTCGAATAGAGGTAAATTTGGACGACCAAGGCATTAATTAGAATATCAATTTGTTAGTGGGAGTGATTATCAAAGTTCATCAAATGAACAGGAAAACAACTCAAATTGGATAAACGTATAGCTAGCCAGATGATAATAATAATAATAATAATAATAATAATAATAATAATAATAATAATAATAATAATAATAATAATAATAATAATAATAATAATAATAATAATAATAATAATAATAATAATAATAATAATAAACTGAAGATATTGAAATAAAATATAATTTTAATTGGTTGTATGAATCGACAACCTTTTGCAAATTTTATTTATTGATGTATACTGTAATATGCACAATTGGAATGAAAATTGGCAACTAGCAGTACTCATACATATATATAGTCAAAATTTATTAAAGTGCAAAAGCAAATGAAGTAAAAAGCAGTCCCATGCACATGTTATGGCATTAATCGTTCCAATAAACATATTTGTATAGGGACTGGACTAATAATGTGCTAGTGGTTGAATATTTATTAATGAGAATATGTCGTATTCTATTTGTATAGGGACTTATAATGTGGTAGTGGTTGAATATTTCACTTTATTTTCCAATTTATGAATCATGCTTGTGACATTAATGAACATTAATTGAATACTTTTGTATATCAAATTTAAATTGTTGATTCCAATAGAAGAAAATTAAAAGATCAATAACATAATATGCACAATTAATTGTTACTTCTTTCATTTAAAGGCAAACAATACCAATTGGATTGGAAGAGAAGTGGCTCTAAACTTGGAAAAGGCTAAATCATTATATAAATTCATTAATGCATAAATATGTAAGGAGAAAGTAAGGCATTCTTTTTGTTTCTGATGTATATGTTAAGGAAAATTCATGTATGCATGCATTGTTTGTAAACTATACTGAATATGTAAATCTTGCATTCACAACAATGGAAGATATATAGCTATATATATCATATATAATTGATAAATAAGTTCTAAATTAGAGTGAATTAAAAATAAATAGTTTTGGAAATAGAAAATGAGATGGCTACTTCAGTCTATACATTTTGATTCAATCGTGGCATGCCCACTACTTCGAGCTATACTGTAACGCCCCGAAATTTTTAATATAAAATGCATTGCATATCTATTCATGCATGTTATCAAGTGTTTTAGTTCTGTAAGTCACGCCTTAGAAATTAAAATGAAAATTAAAAGCATTTATGTTATTTTTCGTTAAATCATTTTTTGTTATGTAAATTTATTTTTAAATTTGAATGTGTTTGTTTATATCAAATTATGATTATTTTTTTTATTTATTTATCTAGAAATAATATTAGAATTATTAGGCAAGAGTAATATTTATTTTGCATTTCCTAAACCAACTAGGATTCATAAAAGGATGTAATTTATTTTATTGTATTAAGTTATTAGGAGATAATTTTATATTATATTTTATGATTAAAATAGACATTTTATGTGTGATATAATTGTTTTAGGATAAAATCTAGTTGTGGTTATCCATATCCGAACTTATCTAGGATTGAATCTCTCTTATATGGTAAGTGATATACTAAATTATATATAAATTATATAAGTACGAAAATAATTATAGATAAAATATATTTGATACCTTATAGGATTAGGAATCTTTAGATAATGATTTCTAGGCCTATAAATACCCCTTAGTCGCTCATAATAAAGCATCCCATAAATTTTCGAAAATCTGTCAGCATATCTGTGAACTGTTTCAAGAATTATTTACACATCTTCCCGTTTTCCTATCCTCGTGAAAATTTAATATAGTCTTCATAGGTATGTCTAGTATAATGTATTATATTTGTAGAATTTTCCAAGCATGAGAAATAGTTTTTTAAAATTGTTATTCGTAACCTCCCAGTTTTTGACAGCATGTTCATAAGCTTGATGGAAAATTTGTTTTTCATGTTTTTTTTACATTGTTTTCGACCATATTGAATTTTAATAGGATATAATATATGTTAGGTCATTCAGGTTAAAAATATAGAATTTTTAGGATACGTTTGTTATTTATTTGTTAATTTATTTCTTGATGTGCCAGGTTCTTTTGTCAATGCATGTAGATTGAAAAACAAGAGTTTTACTATTAAATGAAATCATGATCATAATAATTTTTATTGTGATGGAATATATATATTATGTTATTCATGATCGAGATCTATAACTTTTAGGATAATTTTTATGATTTCATTAATTTAATGAATGAATTGACGAATTACTCAAACCACGAATGAATTGTAAATAGAAGTAAGATTGTGTTTAATATACTTAAGTTTACTTCCATATGAACCCGTTAAAATTGTAAGGTAATAAGTAGATTATGTATAGTATACATTTGTTTGATGATTTTGATCTATGTGTTGAATTATTTGAATTATTGATGCATGCATGGAATTGTATTTATAGTCATTAAGATAAATTTCAATGTATAGGATCGGCGTGCAAGACTTAAACATTGATATCCATTATTTTCTTCAAAGTCAAGGTCAAGGTGGGAAATGTTACCGTTAGGGGTGTAAAGGTTCGGTTCGGTTCAATTTTTAGTACAATTTAGGAACCAAACCGAACATATGAAAGTGGTTTGGTTCGGTTCGGTTTAAGGTGTACTTTACTTTTAGAACCGAACCGAACCGCTTAGAAATGGTTCGGTTCGGTTCATCGGTTCTACCTTTTTAAATCCTAAATAGATTTTTTTGAACCATAATATTCCATACATGCTTAACGTGAATGAAATTCAAGCATGACAACTCTAAAATATTAACCAAATATAAATATATTAAACATAACTACAAAAGTTAATCTCCAACTAGGGCTCCACAATACTAACAAAATATAAATATACTTAACATAACTACAATAGTTAATCTCCAACTAGGGGAAACAAATTCATGACTCTACAATCCACATAGGCAATAGCAAAATGAAACAACTTCATGACTCCACGTAAACGGGTGAACTAAGAACTCCCAGAAAAAATTCCTACGGATGGAGGACTTGTTCAACTTTTACGTTTTGGTAGAAAAAGTGAAAATAGTATTGGGAATGAATTGAGAAATTAGAAAGAAGATGGAAATGAGAATTGAGAAGACAGAAGAGTGGTGTAGTCAGGACTCAGTTGTTCGGCGTGCCCTACTGCCCTAGTGTAATAGTATTATTAACATCTCTTTTTATTTTTTTAATTACATATTTACATATGTATCAATTACCTACTATACCCCTAGTTTCACATATTAGTATACTACATAGTAAGTAAGTAGTATGTAGTATTAACAAAAATCTTTATATTTCATTAGGTTCCATTGGTTCGGTTCGGTTTGAGCGGTTTCTAAACCTTTAGAAGAGTGAACCGAACCGATTGTAAATGGTTTCAGAAAATATAAACCAAACTGAACCACGAAACTGAACCGAACCGCATTTTTCGGTTTGGCTCGGTTCGGTTCCGTCGGTTTCGCGGTTCGGACCGGAACCACTTACACCCCTAGTTACCGTTTATCTTTATTATACATTATGCACGATATTTCATGTGATTATGATAGACATGAAAAGGAAGGGTCGAAATCGGGCCCTAGGATCGAAATCGGATCTTGAAAGGAAAGCAAGGGTCGAAATCGGGCCATAGGTTCGAATTCGGATCCTTTATGAAAAATCGGTCAAAATCCGGTCAGTCAAAATCGGACTGTTTGAAAAGTTCATGTGGTCTATGTGGCCAATTACAAGTTCATGTGGTCTGTGTGGCCCAGTATCTCTTTGCATTATCTAATTTTTCATATCTTATCGGTGTGATTTATAATTTTGGTAAATGTGTACATCTCCCACTGAGTAGTCGTACTCAACACACTATTTTAACATTTTTCAGGAAATGGCTCGGCTGATGCGTAGAGGTGTTGGTGGTGATGGTCACACGAGGAAGGATTTATGAAAGTCATTATTGCATTAAACTCTGTGCATTTTATTTTCGAGAATTAGTAGCCATAGTTATTTTTATTTAAGACTTCCGCTGAATATGAAAATTAATTGAGTTTTTCAATGATTCTTTTTTATGAAAATGTTTTGAAAGAATTAAGCATGTTAAGTATGAAGCAGCGTCCCTTGTTAATTTATAAAAAATGGGGCGTTACATATACATTTTGATTCAATCGTGGCATGCCCACTCCTTGCCTATATTAATTAGGAAAATGTGGCCTAATTAAGTATTCCATTGAATGATAGACATATATATACATGTTCAACAATAAGGAAAAGAGAAAAAGACTGGTTTGTTGTATTTGCCATCAAGTATTAACTATAACTATAGTGATTACTCATTCGGAATCTCAATTTCAAGTGATTAAGGTTCTGAAAACAATTTACTAGTTTTCACATGTTTTTATTATATATATATCCTTCTATATCATTGCTACTACATTTGCATAGCCTAACGGTAAGTCATTTTTCTGCACAGATTTTAAATTTGTGATTGTACCTACCAACCAATAGGTTTTGAATTCGAGCTTGCCTAGTTATATTACCGACAACATTTAGTGTAGTTGGTATCCAGACCTCTTCATAAATGATTAATTTGTAGTTGATACAACGTTCAATATCAATTAAGATCGATTTTAATTTAATAATATATCACATTTGAACCACGTAAGAAAAATTATTACTGGCCATGACCCTTGAGTTGATATAGTTCCCTGGAGTTGATCTAGATTCCCATTCCATCAATTTGTCTCCTTTTTCTATTACTTATTTATTTTATTTCTCTTGTTATTTTCTACTTCATTTTGTCTTGCTCTTATAAATAATAAAGCTATTCCATGTTGTTTGTGTTGCTCGATATTGTTACATGTTAACGTTTCTTAATGGAACGTAAATAATTAATATGTTATTAAATCACCTATTCAATATATTAAAAGAATAAAAATACATTTATATTTTCGATGTAAGTAACCTTCATGGAATTAAGAAACTAAATAAAATAAAGCACCACATTAATACATTATTTAAAATCTGTTGTGATTCAAAGATAAATCACAATCATTCCAAGAGTATATTATAAAGAATTTATTAATGAGAATATGTCTTATTCTATTTGTATCGGGACTTATAATGTGGTAGTGGCTGAATATTTCACTTCATTTTCCAATTTATAAATCATGCGTGTGACATTAATGAACATTAATTGAATACTTTTGTATATCAAATTTAAATTGTTGATTCCAACAGAAGAAAAGTAAAAGAGATTGTTGATCCGGAGACGAGAGTCAGGTGTAGAGGGGGTGGAGGGAATATACCTGAGTACTGTTTCTTTTTCTCAAACGCGAAGGACAGCTGAGCTGATGGATGCAACTGATGAACAGTGTCAAATAGTAACCTTCGATCGCGGGTCAGAGTGTGCCAACTACTCAGTTTCTCCTACTGACTTTAGTCAGTGGTTGATTCTCAGTCGAAGACTTAGTGCGGATAAGTGTGTGGGGCCAGGACATTCGTCTCAGTTGAAAACGTGATTTTCACAAGTTAAAAGATTTTGGCTAGTGCACTTTATGAATACGATTTATGCAAGATATGATTTTGTAAGATGTTTGTATGCAATGCAATAAAACAGTAAACAACACAAGCAATTTTTAACGTGATTCGGATACGCGAGATCCTACGTCCACGGTCCTGCTGAACAGGAGGTCTTGTTGATTAATCTGAGCAAGCCTCAGCAAGGTATCTGTGCACTGGACAGACCCTTCTAAGTTATAGTCCTTAGCAACTTTTACAAATCAAACCTAAGTTTGAAGGGGAGGGGAATTTCTCCAACTAGGAAGGAGTTCTTACAATAAGAACAATCACTAAAAGTGAACTCCTTCGAGAATCTAAGCTATAGATATGAACTTTGAGCTTAGCTAGAGAAGTGGGATCTAAATAACTCTAGAGAGAAGAACTAAAGGTATTCTATTGAGCAAGTTCTTCGCTGGATTTATCTTGAATGCGCTAGAGTTGTTTCGAAAGCTTGAGCGTTTGTCCCTTTTATTTCCCGTGCGTGGAGCTCGGATTTCCTTCTCTATTTATAGTCGTGACCCAGATATTTGCCTGTTGGAGAGGACGATGCCACTTGTCACAAGCTTCCAAAAAAAACGGCCATATATTCGAATTGTTGCAGCAGAGTTGTTGATATCTGTTCATGAGAGCAGCTTTAGTTGGTCAGAGCAGGTAGTGCGTTGACGCCTTCTCATTGGTCGAGGTTTGTTGTAGGTGAGATATGTCAGACATTGGTCTTCATCGGAGTTGACTCTCACTTATCCTCGTATGATCTTCTGCTGACTTTCGAAATGATGTTGAAAGCTGGGTCGTTTCCTGTCGGTTCTGATAAGACTTAATGCAGTCTCTGTCTTCTTCGTCTGAGTCGGTTGATAGAGCTGTTCTACTGAGTGTAGTCAGCTGATGACTGCGAAGGTACTGAGCTTTGTACATAGGGTTCTTCTACTGGTGTTTGTCAGATGATAAAGTGTCTTCTACTGCGCGAAGATCAGCTGATGACTTAAGAACACAAGCTCTTACACTGATGACGTGGGGTTCTGGAGAGTAAGCTTCCTACTCAAGATCAATCCAACACTTTACCCCGTAAGATAAAGAAATTGAAATCGCCTAGCCTATTACATCATCTAGTTCTATCGACACTACACTACCGATACCACCGGGTTTTGGGATCTTAAATTCCATAGCATGAACACTATGATTTCCCCCAATATTATTTTACCCAATAAAATGCTCAGTATCATCTACTGACTCATAACCCAACAAAGATCAATAACATAATATGCACAATTAATTGTTAAGCAAAATTCATATATACATGCATTGTTTGTAAACTATACTGAATAAGTAAATCTTGCATTCATAACAATGGAAGACATATAGCATATATAATTGATAAATATGTTGAAAATTAAAGTGAATTAAAAATGATTAGATTTGGAAATAGAAAATGAGATGGCTACTTATGTGTACATTTTGATTCAATCGTGGCAAGCCCACTCCTTGCTTATATTAATTAGGAAAATGTGGCCTAAATAAGTGTTCCATTGAATATTAGACATATATATACATGTTCAACAATATGGAAAAAAGAAAAAGACTGGTTAGTTTTATTTGCCATCAAGTATTAGCTATAACTATAATGCTGATTGGGAATCTCAATTGCAAGTGATTAACGTTTTGAATACAATGAATTTAATAATATATAATATATTTTACAAAGCACCGCTCATCTTCGTATGGTTCAAATAAGTCTAAAAAGATTATAATATTTTACAATTAATTTTTTTTAAAGATATAATTATTATATAGTATGAATTAAAGCATTAAAATTATTATAATATTTTTGGTTCGGTTAACCAAGGCTCAAACCAAAAACCAAACCGAAAACCAAACTTATAATTAATGAAAACCAAATACCAAACCAAAAAGTTATGGTTCGGTTAGTTCGATTCAAATAAATTTTGTTCGATTCGGTTCGACCGGTTATTTGATCAGATTGACAGCCTTAAAGGCAAACAATACCAATTGGATTGGTAGAAAACTGGCTCTAAATTTGGTAAAGGCTAAATTATTATATAAATTCGTTAATGCATATACATGTAAGGAGAAAGTAAGGTCATCTTTTGCTTTCCGATGTGCATGTTAAGGAAAATTCATATATGCATGCATTGTTTATAAACTCTACTGAATATGTGAATCTTGCATTCATAACAACGGAAGATATATAGCATTTATAATTGATAAATAAGTTCATAATTAAAGTACATAAAAAATAATTAGATTTGGAAATAGAAAATGAGATGGCTACTTCTGTTTGTGCATTTTGATTCAATTGTGGCAAGCCCACTCCATGCTTATATTAATTAGGAAAATGTGGCCCAAATAAGTATTTCATTGAATGATAGATATATCTGTACATGTTCAAAATAAGGAAAAAGACAAAGACTAGTTAGTCTGTATATGTCATCAAGTATTAACAATAATTGTAGTGATTACTGATTAGAAATATCGACTGCAAGTAATTAAGGTTCTAAATTTAATTTAATAATTTTTAATGCTTACATTTTATTTTATCCTTCTATTTGATTGCTATTATATTTACATGGCTTAAGGGTAAGTCATTCTTCTTCCAACCAAGAGTTTTTTAATTCGAGCTTGTCTAGTTATATTACCAGGGACGAACCAATAGGAGGCGGGCAGGGGGACAACCCAGGGCCTCGAATTTTAATGGCCCCAAAAAAGTTTTTGGGCCCAAACTTGCATACTACTTTTGTTTTCAATTTTGACACACAATAGCAACTTGAGCCCAAATAATATTACTATAAAAATGAATTCCTATCAAATGTCCAAAATGATAAGAACCTAAAGACAGAAAAATAGTTAAGGTAGTCGAATTAAGTGGGTTAATCGTCTATGTTAGATTTTTCAACAATAGTATAGATTAAACTTGGGTTCCTTCATTGTAATGCTATCTAAACATTAAGTCTAGAGTTGTACAACGTGCTAGGTAGTGGTTTGGTTAGAGAATAATTGGAGAATTGTTCAAGAAGTCATTAGCGACTAAGTAAGTTGGAATTTGTGTATGTACGTGTGCAATACTGTATTCTATAACTGCTTGATCCTAGGAAGTAGTTATCTCATATAAGTTACTTGAGCCGAGTCTGCCTTTCTCTATTTGTTTTCTCTCAATTTATTTTTCTGATATTTAAATTTACTTGTCTATGTAAATTCAAAATTTATGCATGGGGGCATCACCAAATTTTAATCAAAATGATAGATATAGTTGATTTCTACTATTCCGTGACCTCGACCATGTTCTATAGTAATTATAAAATTCTGAGTATGTAAATGAATTTTATTTGGTTTGAAAACAACGACCACTAAGGTGCTATAGCACCTCTAGAATTTTGCATATATACTAAAAAGTTATAACTAATTATATTAAATGGGGTTGGTTTAGCAGATAAAAAGAATTACCTAAATGTCTTTGGTGTGAGTTTTTACCATTTTCTTCAATTACAAAATAAGAAAAACCTCTTTTGTCTAAAAAAAAAACTTTGTTTTAACACAATCACTTGAACTCCATAAAATCAACTAAAACTACACCGAAGTTGTCTTCTTCTTTTGTTTTTTAAGTTTTTAGACTACAATTTGAGACTATCCGAGATTATTTCTAGCATTTTTTTTCTTCCTTTTTTTAAAAAAATTGAAGTCTACTATCGGACAATATCACTAACTGCCATGACTAAAGCTTCGTCTAATTTCTTCTATTCGAATATATGTAAATTTGGACAAGCAAGGCATTAATTAGCGTATAAATTAATGAGTGGGAGTGATTGTCAATGTAATGACCCGTAAATTTTATGTATTCTGAGATTAATATTTAAGCCTTAAGAGCGAGTCTAGTAAATTTTTATATAGAATATAATAAATCTAATAGCGTAATACCCCATCGTCGCATTTTATTAACGTAAGTGTAATGCAGCATATCTCGGAGAATATAAAATACTGTACGGTACATACGCGGCATTATATCTTGGTATAGATTTATGTAGTCATGTTGCATAATATCATTAACTAGTATAAGCTATTTGTATATTATTAAGAGAGGGAGTGTCATTTTGGAACACACGTGTGTAGTAACGTAAAAGTCAACACCTAAGTAGCTTTAGATTACATCATTTACTTAGATATCATTAGATGAGAATCTATATATATATAATATGTTCTTAGTGGGTCACCTTGGTGTACTGCATGCATAGGGAGGGGTTAGTTGTCTTCAAGACTTCAACGTGATTAGGGGAAGACAAGACTAGACTAGGAAAGGATGAAGCATACCGAGGCACACCATCTTTTAAACACGCGTTCAACTTGCAAGGCTGTGTTAGGGAAATCATTTCTACCTAGACAACTAGCTTCTGCAAGGCTGTGTTAGGGAAATCATTTCTACCTAGACAACTAGTTTAGCACCATATTTTCCTTTATAATGGATTCACCTATCGTTGAACCCCCAGAACATCTGGAATCTCCAATCACGTTCACAAATCACCTAGCATTTGGAAGATCTTAGGCATCTCGAAGGAAACTCTAGGTAACCTTATTCACGTTATTGGTAAAGTTGTTGTCTTTGCTCATGGGTATATGGAATTTAATGGATGCATGCTAGAGCTAGGAGGATGGTACGTAGTAGATCACCTATGATATCTCCTTCTTCATGCATGAAATTTTGGTGAACAATTCTCTGTCCTTATTGAACCCGTCGCTTATCTATCTTGAGTGAAATTCTGATATGAGATAGGCATGCATGTTCCCTAAGCTGTTGTTAAATCTCATAATTTTTGGAGTACGTTTGATCCCTCATTTGTTACCTAGACTATAGCAAGGCAGAAACTGCCCCAGTTTGAACAACGAGCGATATTTTGATTATAACTGCTAAACGACTTAACATTTTGTCATGAGACCAATTTCTAAATAACCTAGACTCATAAAGGAATGCGTAGTTAAAATATTAGAATTTATGATACGAGAACGTGATCTGTAGAATTCATGCAAATAGGACCTCTTCACAGGTTTGTCAGAATAACACCATGATCTAGTCTAACCTATTACCTCTTAGGTTTTGCCTATAGATCACAAATTGTACACTTTTTCTAGATCCGGACGTTAAAGCTTAGAACATTGTTGTAGGACCTATCGCGGAAGAGCCATAACCTCGGTGACGAGATTTCGCATAGATCAATTCGGTGAATATCGAGGTGGGTAATATTTTCATAAAAGTATTGTTTGAGTTATTGAGCTCTATGAAGTATGTTTATCCATGAAAGTTTTTGTGCATTTACCTGTTTAATGCTTCTACGTGATAGATCGATCGAGGCTCTCATCTAGCCTAACACGCTAGATGGGGGTTAACAAGAAAGTGTGTACACGTATGTTGTTAGTAGCACAAAGATTGATCATCTTTGTGTACCAAGTGCTAACATGTTATGAGGGACCCCTCGAGTTTCGACTCGAGGGCCAAGGCCCAAGTTATGAGATTAAAATGGTAGAAGTAACGGGAAAATGTGACACAGATGTGCGCACCCAATGAAATAACGTTTTGTATGCCTGAAGTAGCTTTCTTTTAAAACCCTCCAAGTCATACTGTATGCGTGGATAAACTGTTTTAAATGTTTCCAAACCGCTTAACCCACTGAGTGCACTAGTACTCAGCCCAAATGTTTTCAAATGTTTTCAGGTTGAGGCCATGTGCTGACGAAGGGAGCTGAGGAAAAGGGGATTTTAGTTAAATATGTCTTCTGTTTTGGTTTTTGTTGGTCATGAGGGTCAAAACTTTTAAATCTAAGTCCTTGTACAGGTGTTTTAGTATCTTCTCGATCTGAACCAACTTAGTTTATTTTGCAAGTCCCATGTTTATATACTTCTACCATCGTGGTAGTTTGATGTTGATCCTATTTGGTTGTTATATGAAATGTCGAGATCTTAAGAGTAACTCTATTACTCTACTTTTGGAGGACCATACGAAAATTGTCTTTATTTTATTTATTTCTCCGTCGTGTCTCGATTTCCACGGAAGTCGGGGGCGTGACAGTCAAAGTTCATCACATGAATAGGAAAAAAGCTCAAATTGGATAAAACTTATAGAGAGCATCTTACTAGCTAGCCAGGCAATAATAATAATAATAAAACAAAAGATATTGAAATAAAATATAGTTTTAATTGGTTGTATGAATAGACAACCTTTTGCAAATTTTATTTATTGATGTATATCTGTGATATACACAATTGGAATAAAAATTGCCAACTAGTAGTACTCATATATATATATATATATATATATATATATATATATATATATATATATTCAAAATTGATTATAATGCTAAATCAAATGAAATAAAAAGCAGTCGCATGCACATGTTATGGCATTAATTGTTCCACTAAATATACATTATGGGTATGGAAGAGATTAAGTAATAATTATTGCATTCACACTAAGCCAACAACTGTCTTACATTATTTATGCTAGTCCTAAAATCCTACGTAGTGCATGTGCATGTGCATGTACATGTGCATGTGCATGTGCATGGGGTGGTCTATAAATACAGTATGAGTTTCTTCTCACTGACCTGCACTGCATACAAACTCTCAACTCTCCCCTCAAGAAATGGCGGCTACCAACTCTCTCTCCCTCATCCTCACTCTCACCCTCCTCTGCAATCTCATCTCTTTCACCCTCACCCAGCCATCTCCGGTGGCTCCCCAATCACCGCCGCCTCCAATCGCTCCACGTCCGAGCGCAGATGATGGGCCCCGGTTTGCTCGGTGGATTGTAAGCCAGAGCAGCTGGGGCGTCCTGGCCACTCTAGGCCAGGACAACAGCCCTTTCAGCAACATAATCTCCTTTGCCGATGGGGATACGGGCACCCCGTATTTCTACATCTCCCCGACGATGGATCCGACGGGCATGGACGCCGTGAGAGATTCACGCGCCTCCTTTGCCCTTTCGGAGGCCATACTCGGCTTCTGCCCAGACGCCGACCCCCAGTCTCCCAAATGCGCCAAAGTCACTCTCTCCGGCAATGTAATAAACCTCATTTTTCTTTTTTTTTTTTTTTTTTATTTGTTTCTAATCATTATTATTATTATATATTTTTAGTTGCAATTGCTGGCCAATGGGACTGCCGAAGCCGAGTTCGGCCAGGATGCGCTCTTTCAGAAGCATCCTCAGCTGAAGGGTCATTAAATCAACTTAATTACCTATTCATATAATTAATTTGTTTGGTATGTTATTAATTAACTTTTTTTTTTATTCATTTCAGGTTTCCCACTACAGATGATGACATTCAACGTTTTCAAGATGGTGATTAATAACATATCGCTGGTCACAAAACCAGCTCCTAGAGTATACCCAACCTTGGATGCATACTTCCATGTTCAAACTTGAAAATTGTTAGATTTCATGTATGTTTCTTTAATAAAAAAATCAAGTTATTCCATGTCTACTGTTTTGTCTTGCTAGATCTTCTTACATATTAATATTTTTAATGGCAATATGTATATATAAAGAATAAACATTAATTAATATTTTAGTTACAAGTACCCTTCCTTGAATTAAGAAACTAAATAAAATAAAGCACCACATTAATGCATTATTCAAAATCTGTTTTGATTCAAATATAAATCATAATCATTCCAAGAGTACAGTATAAAGAATTTATTAATGAGAATAATTCTATTCTATTTGTATAGGGACTTATAATTTGGTAGTGGTTGAATATTTCACTTCATTTTCCAATTTACGAATCATGTGTGTGACATTAATGAACATTAATTGAATACTTTTGTAATTGTTGATTCCAATAGACGAAAATTAAAAAAATCAATAACATAATATGCACAATTATTGTTAGTTCTTTCATTAAAAGGCAAACAATACCAATTGGATTGGCTTGGCTCTAAACTTGGAAAAGGCTTAAATAGTATATAAATTCATTAATGCATATATATGTAAGGAGAAAGTAAGGTATTCTTCTTGTTTCTGATGTATATGTTAAGGAAAATTCATATATGCATGCATTGTTTGTAAACTATACTGAATATATTTAAATCTTGCATTCATAACAATGGAAGATATATAGCCTAATGGTAAGTCATTTTTTATTTCATTTTTTTATTTTATTTTTTATCCTTATATTTGATTGCAACTACATTAGCATAGCCTAATGGTAAGTCATTTTTCTACATAGATTTTGAATTTGAGATTGTTACTACCAACCAATAGGTTTTGAATTCGAGCTTGCCTAGTTATATTACTGACAACAATTAGTGTTGTTGATACAACGTTCAATATCAATTAAGGTCGATTTTAAATTAATAATATGTCACATTTTGTCACATTTTTCTATTAATTATTACTTTTATTTTTCTATTTATTTTCTACTTCGTTTTGTCTTGCTCGTATAAATAATAAAGCTATTCCATGTTGTTTGTCTAGCTCGATATTGTTAAATGTTAACGTTTCTTAATGGAAAGTAAATAATTAATATGTTATTAAATCATCTATTCAATATATAAAAAGAATAAAAATACATTTATATTTTCGTTGTAAGTAACCATCATGGAATTAAGAAACTAAATAAAATAAAGCACCACATTAATACAATATTTAAAATCTGTTCTGATTCAAATATAAATCACAATCATTCCAAGAGTATATTATAAAGAATCTATTAATGAGAATATGTCATATTCTATTTGTATCCGGACTTATAATGTGGTAGTGGTCGAATATTTTACTTCATTTTCAAATTTATGAATCATGCGTGTGACCTTAATGAACATTAATTGAATAATTTTTTAGATAAAATTTAAATTGTTGATCCATTTGAAAAAAATTAAAAAGGTCAATAACATAATATGCACAATTAATTGTTACTTCTTTCATTAAAAGTAGGGGTGTCAAATTGGTCTAACCAAACAAAACCAAACCGAAATTTCAGTTAACCGAAGTTTTGGTTATCTATTTTACAAAACAAAATATCAAACAAAAAAAAATCGGTTCGATTTGGTTATTAACCCAAAATTTCGGTTTTTGTCGGAATGATTTCGGTTATAACCAATAAAGAAAAAGAGAAAGAAAAAAACAATTGACGATAAGTGATGTAACGCCCCGACCCCCACGAAGGATCACAGAGGTCGAGTGGCCACAGAAAAATGCTTACAAAAATATATTTGTAAACCATTTTGCTAAGGTTAAAATATTTCTTTAATTACTATGTAATTTAATACGAAAAATTCATAAGAAAGATCAGCACTTTATATAGAAATATATAGCATATTCAAAAGTAATTGCAATCTCAAAAGTTAACAAAACATTTACCTCGTAATCACTATATCTACAGAAGTGCAAAGCATCCACAATTTATCCCCCTCCTCAGCTCTTTCCGTCGCCATTTGCCTCTCAACCTGAAAACATTTGAGAACATTTGGGTTGAGTACTAATGTACTCAGTGGGTATGGCAGTTCAAAAATATTTAAAACAGTTTATCCATGAATGAAATACGTATTGGAAGGTTTTGAAAAGAAACTGCTCCAACCATACAAAACTTAATATTCTGGGTGCACACATTTGTGTCACATTTTCCGTTACTTCTACCACATCATTCTCATATCTTGGGCCTTGGCCCTCGAGTCGAAACTCGAGGGGTCCCTCATATCATGTTAGTACTTCTACGAGTATTCTAGTAGCAAGCATACAGATTATGACCTATATAACGATATTTAATAGTCATTAAGTTAAGGCAATGTCATAGCTATATTCTATTAAACTTGTGCGGAAGACCTATATTAAAAGGGTTCCACAGACCATGGTTTGACTTCATAAATTCTAATATTGTATATATAAATTCATTAATGAGTCTAGATTATACCAGAACTGGTTTCATGCTAAAATAATAAATCCTCTAAGAGTTATAACCAAAACAGTACCCACTATACTAATAGGGACAGTTTCTGTCCTATTATAATTTGTGGGACCAAAAGTGCTTTAAAATTTTTAGAATTCGACACACGCTTAGGGGACATGTAGAGGAATACCATACAAAAATTTTACTCTCTATGGAGAAGTGACGACTTCAGGAAATACAAAACCGTTTCCACAAAAGCCACTCTACTGAATGAATGACTCCGATTAACTATCGAAAGTGTATATTAAACTGATTTTACCTGCATGGATTAAAAATAAAAAAAAATATTTTTACAAATATCTATGTGTATAAAGTATTTAGGAAAAAGAATCAAGTCAAGATCATTTATTTGGAGTGAGATATAAACGTTTTACTAAGCCCTATCCCGGATGCATGGTTTTTTGGCAGCATAGAAGTGTAAACTCATTAAAAATATAAAGAATTGTCCAAAAATCACCAAACTTTACAGAGATCTTAAAAGAATCCTAAATTTTGACCCTATAATTTTTCTGGAAATTTTCAAGTAACAAAAAGGTCGAGTAATTGGCTTTGAAACTCACGGCGGAATCGTAAAACTCGAAAATACGTTCTGCCTAGAATCTCTCTACTTATGTGAGATCTTTCATAACCTTACATGATTATCCTAGGGAACGTTATGCATGTAGCATGCAATGCATCTCTAAGAACATTTGAGTTATGAGAAACATAATAGAGAATTTAAGCCAAGAGAATTACTTCTTATGTTAACATTTCCACATGCAGCGTTATATCCCTTCATGCATGAACGATTCGTACCAAATCTCAACCCATCAACAGCAAGATCGACATTATCCAATCTCAAAAACATCACGTTCGTCGCAAAAGGAAGAAAAAGAGTGCAATATAACAAGGTGAAACATATACTTACTTGATGTAAAAGCTAGATGGTAACAAGTATTTTAAGGGGTATGGTCATGATTGTCTACTATGTAGCCTATTAGTAACCTTTGTGCATGGAAGGCATGTAGAAGGTGAATTGGAAATGTGAATAGTTCCCCAACATGAACTACTACAATGCATGTCTATTCCATTTGATTGAAACAAGCTTTGTGCTGCACTACTACAATGCATGTCTATGCTCACATCATCCCTTCACTAAGTTGTCTCTCTAGTGGGTGGCATGCTCGTGCATGTTGAGATGGTAGTTCCTCCACGTGGTTAATCTTTTACATGCAACTAGGAGAGAATACTTCACGAATCGATATATATATATATATAGGGTGTGGGTCTTGTGAGAACCCTCCCTATTTGTAATACTTAATGTATTACACTAGCTACTAAGAACTCCTAAGACTTGCTTCCCTCCCAAGCCGATGCAACAAGATGAAGAGGAAATCTCACTAAGCTTGTGTTTTTGGTGTAGAATCAAGCTAGATGGTAACAAGTATTTAAAGGGGTATGGTCATGATTGTCTACTATGTAGCCTATTAGTAACCTTTGTGCATGGAAGGCACGTAGAAGGTGAATTGGAAATGTGAATAGTTCCCCAACATGAACTACTACAATGCATGTCTATTCCATTTGATTGAAACAAGCTTTGTGCTCATGCATGTACTACAATGCATGTCTATGCTCACATCATCCCTTCACTAAGTTGTCTCTCTAGTGGGTGGCATGCTCATGCATGTTGAGATGGTAGTTCCTCCACGTGGTGAATCTTTTACATGCAACTAGGAGAGAATACTTCACTAATCCTTTATATATATATATATATATATATATATATATATATATATATGAACAACTAGTTGTTATTAATTACTCAATTAATGATACCTATAGTGTCACAAATTAGGACTATATTCTAATATGGTAACGTAGTTTACTATATGATTGTCTAGAAATCTCTCTTAGTACGAATTTATTTACGGCCTATACTAGTTTAGTCGAATAATGTGACGCGACTATCTAAGACCACACTAATGTATAATGCTACAAGTACACTATACATGAATACCGATTTTCTAAGGCATAATGCGTTACTCTTATGTGAATAAGGTACGACGGTGATATTTTATGCTACCCGATTCGCTCCTAGGCTTAAATATTGATTCGTAATATATAAATTTACGAGTTATTACAAGTGAAAATTACGGATTTACGGACATACGGTAATTGAGGTTGACAAGTTAAATTATTCTTACACTTTGGTACAATAAGTAGAGCTCACTAGCCGAAAACCTCGAAACAATTTCGATGTTGCCTATGAAAACACATTAAGTTATAAGCTAAACTTGGATAAATGAATTTAACAATATATAATATATTATACAAAGCTCCGCTCATCTTCGTATGGTCCAAATAAGTCTAAAAAAGATCATAATATTTTATTATGAATTTTTTTAAAAGATATAATTATTATATAATACGAATTAAAACATTAAAATTATTATAATATTTTCGGTTCGGTTTGGTTCGGTTAACCAGTGCTTAATCCAAAAACCAAACCGAAAACCAAACTTATAAATAATAAAAACCAAATACCAAAAACCAAACTTTTCGAAAACCAAATCGAAAAGTTATGGTTCGGTTTAGTTCGATTCATATAAATTTGGTTCGATTCGATTTGGCCGGTTATCTGATCAGATTGACAACCCTAATTAAAAGGTAAACAATACCAATTGGATTGGTAGAAAACTGGCTCTATATTTGGTAAAGGCTAAATTATTATATAAATTCGTTAATGCATATACATTAAGGAGAAAGTAAGGTCATCTTCTGCTTTCCGATGTACATGTTAAGGAAAATTCATAAGTGCATGCTTATGTTTGTGCATTTTGATTCCATCGAGGCAAGCCCACTCCTTGCTTATATTAATTAGGAAAATGTGGCCTAAATAAGTATTCCATTAAATGATAAACATATATATACATGTTCAACAATAAGGAAAAAAGAAAAAGACAAGTTTGTTGTATTAGCCATCAAGTATTAACTATAACTATAGTGATTACTTATTGGGAATCTCAATTGCAAGTGATTAAGGTTCTGAATATAATTCACTAGTTTTCACGCTTTTTTTTTTTTTTATAATATCCTTCTATTTGTTTGCTACTACATTTGCATAGCCTAATGGTAAGTCATATTTCTACACAAATTTTGTATTCGAGATTGTTACTACCAACCAATAGGTTTTGAATTCGAGCTTGCCTAGTTATATTACCGACAACATTTACTGTAGTTGGTATCCACACCTCTATATAAATGATTGATTTGTAGTTGATACAACGTTCAATATCAATTAAGGCCGATTTTAAATTAATAATATATCACATTTGATTTCTAGATAAATTTGAACCACATAAGAGAAATTATTACTAGCCATGACCCTTGAGTTGATATAGTTCCCTTGAGTTGATCTCGATTCCCATTCCATCATATTGTCTCCTTTTTTTTATTACTTATTTCTTTTATTTCTCTTATTATTTTCTACTTCATTTTGTCTTGCTCTTATAAATACTAAAGCTATTCCATGTCGTTTGTCTGATATTGTTACATGTTATTGTTTCTTAATGGTCATTAATATGTTATTAAATCACTTATTTAATATATTAAAAGAATAAAAATACATTTATATTTTCGTTGTAAGTAACTTTCATGGAATAAAGAAACTAAATAAAATAAAGCACCACATTAATACATTATTTAAAATCTGTTGTGATTCAAATATAAATCACAAAAATTCCAAGAGTATAGTATAAAGAATTTATTAATGAGAATATGTCTGTGCATGTTGATTCAATCGTGGCAAGCCCACACCTTGCTTATATTAATTAGGAAAATGTGGCCTAAATAAGTATTTCATTGAATGATAGACAAAAATACACGTTCAAGAATAAGGAAAAAGAAAAAAGACTGGTTTGTTTGTATTTGTCATCAATAATAACAATAATTGTAGTGATTACTGATTAGAAATATCAACCGCAAATAATTAAGATTCTAAATTTAATTTAATAATTTTTCACGCTTACTTTATATATATATATATATATATATATATATATATATATATATATACTTTCTATTTGATTACTACTATATTTACATGGCTTAAGGGTAAATCATTCTTCAACCAACCAAGACGTTTTTTTTCTACTATATTTTCATGGCTTAAGGGTGAGTCATTCTTCTTCCAACCAAGAGTTTTTTTAATTCGAGCTTGTCTAGTTATATTATCAGGGACAACCCAATCGGAGGCGGGCGGGGTGACAACCCAGGGCCTCGAATGTTAAGGGCCGCGAAAAAGTTTTTCGGCCCAAACTTGCATGCTACTTTTGTTTTCAATTTTGACACACAATAACAACTTGAGCCCAAATAATATTACTATAAAAATGAATTCCTATCTAGTGTCCAAAATGATAAGAACCTAAAGACAGAAAAATAGTTAAGGTAGTCGAATTAAGTGGGTTAATCGTCTATGTTAGATTGTTAAACAATAGTAGAGATTAAAATTGCATTCCTTTATTTTAATGCTATCTAAACATTAAGTATAGAGTTGTACAACACGCTAGGTAGTGGTTTGGTTAGGTAGTAATTGGAGAATTGTTCAAGAAGTGATTAGCGACTAAGTAAGTTGGAATTTGGGTATGTACGTGTGCAATATTGTATCCTATAACTGCTTGATCCTAGGAATTGATCTATGCATCAATGATTGAATTAGTTATCTCATATAAGTTACTTGAGCCGAGTCTGTCTTTCTCTATTTGTTTTCTCTCAATTTACTTTTCTGCTATTTAGATGTATTTGTCTATGTAGTAAGTCCAAAATTTATGCATGGGGGCATCACCAAACTTTAATCAAAATGATTGATATAGTTTATTTTCACTGTTCCGTGAGCTCGACCATGTTCTATACTAATTATAAAATTCTGAGTATGTACATGAATTTTATTTGGTTTGAAAACAACGACCACTAAGGTGCTATAGCACCTCTAGAATTTTGCATACATACTAAAAAGTTAGAACTAATTATATTAAATGGAGTTAGTTCAGCAGATAAAAAGAATTACCTATATGTAGTTGGTGTGAGTTCAAATTTTTCCACTAACAATTTAATTGTTCACTTATTTTAACACATAAATTAAACTTTTGGTAGAGAATTAAGAGTTTTTACCATTTTCTTCAATTACAAAATAAGCATCTAAAGAGCTGATACTGAAAGCTACAAAGAAGGCAAGGACAGTGGCAGGGGTATCACAAACTCTATCATCTGCCCCCACTGGACCTGCACATACTGGCGAGGCCCAGGGTGTCTCAGCTGCAGCTGCATCATCTACTAAGACTGGCCCAAGTGGCTCAGGAGCCAAAGAAGTCACTACTCAGGCAACTCAAACTCCTTCTGATATTATAAAAGAAGTTGCTGAGTATGCAGACGAGGAGTCAGAAGAGGAAGAAATTCCTCTCCCTCCTCTAGTTGCCGGCAAAGGCAAGAAAGTACTGAAACTCCCAACCCCTCCCTCCAAGAAGAAAGGTGGCTCAGATAGCAGCCGACGAGAAGCTGGCTAGGGAGATAGCCAAAGCTGAAGCCGCGAATAAACCCAAGATGAAGCCTGCTAAAGGAAAAACTAAGGCTCCAGCTGGAGGCAAGAAGACAGGAGCTAGGCTGCCTCCTAGAATGCTCAAACTCAGCGATGAAGCTGACAAAGAAAAGGAAAAGGAGCAGCAGCAGCAATCAACTGGGCAGCAGGGAACATCCAAAGAGAAATCATCCACGCCTGCTGACTCAGAAGAAGAGCCACCTCATAAGCCCTCCTATACTGCCCCGAAGGCACAGGAACAAGAAATGGATGAAATCTGGGCTCAGCTGGACATATATCTATATAGAGGTGAAGAAGCTCGATAGATAGAAGCAGCCAGAGAGATAATATGGATGGCTGATCTTGAAGCTCTCAGGCTGAGAACTGAAAAGGAAGCGAGTCTAAGGATTCCTGCAAATGCTGACATTCCATACAAATACAGGAAGTTCAGAAAGCCTACTGATCTGAAGACTCACAGATGGCCTAGAGTGGATGAATGGATTCCGTGGGAAGTTACTCAGAGATGGGAGACGCTGAAAGTCGAATTTATCAAGAGGAACTACTTCTGGAGATTCTGGTCTGAGAAACCCAAGACAGTGGCATATACTGAATGGCTAATGAGAGCAGATCTGGAAATGTATGCCAGACTTCAAAAAGCTGTCAAGGAAAATATTGAAGTCAGAGTTCCTGATCCCATAATCCTGCCACCCCCACAGAGACTAGATGGATCCATCCACTATGGAGTGATAGAGTCTGTGAAGATTTGAAGATCCCAAAACCCTATATTGATTGGTGAACCATTGCGTTGTAATCTGTTTTTGCCTCTGAGGTTTCAGACTCAGGAGACACTCTGCTCTGGCTCAAGCACTCAGTGGATTATCTGCCTCAGCACCAGAAGTAGAAGACTCAGTGATACTGGACTCAGCAGAGTCAATATGAGGAAGAGAGAAGTCAGCTTCAGATCTCCTTGAAGTCTATTCTGTCTCAAACACTTTCTAAACCTCGACCAATGACAGGCAGCCACGTACTCTATATCTACTAAAGCTGCAAGTCAACAACTTTCCAAAAATGGAGGGAAAGGACACTGCCACCATACTTCAAAAGAGCCGTTAGCTACCCAAAAGAGAGAGACAAAGGATCGTCGTCTCCAACGGATCTATCCTAATCTCTTCTCTATAAATAGAGGGATAAATCAAATTTGAAGCTCACGAGCAACCTAGAATTCACGAGCACACGAGAGAACACACAGAGCATTCAAACGAGCAAATTCGAAAAAGTATAAGTCTTCCGCAAGAAGTTCGAAGAATAAATCTCCGGCGAAAGACTACATTTCTGCTCTTAGGGAACCAAGCTAAACCGCTTAATATAGCCTCTAGTATCCAAACGACGTTACACGAACCCAAAGCTTACACTCAGCTGTTCGTCGTTTTAGAAGCCACATCCTTGTTCCCTATCCCTCTTACCTAAGCTCAATAGAATAAATCCATAGCTTAGACGAAGGAGTTCACTTCGGAACTGATCCTTATTGTAAAGGACTCCTTCACTGTTGGAGAGTTTTTCAAACACTTAGTTTGATAACCCTGTAAACTGAGACTTGTTCAGTATAAATCTCAAGATCAGTGTTTGTCCAGCATACAAACCAACTGAGACTATCTTAGTATAATAAATAGCTTCCTGACCTTTCGGGACAGTGGACATAGGATTGTTGTGTCCGAACCACTTTAAAAATCTATATGTCTTGTGTTCTATTTTTATTGTTGCATTGATTTACTGTTCATACTGAAAATATTCTTTAAATCATTCAACTCAGTTTCAGCATACTTAACAGACTGCACTAATCTACTGAAACTGTTTTGTTAAAAATGTTTTCCTAACTCAACTGAATTTGGGCCTACACTATTCCGCACTACTGAACTCTATCTGGAAGATACTGAATTCTGACTCTAAGTCAGCTAGCAGGTCTCAGTAGAGTCAGTCACTCTGCCACACGATTCAGAACAGCTTGTCTGGTCTGCTGAACTTGTTTAGAACGACACTATCCTGAAAAGGACTGTTCGTGTTTAAGTTGAGAAATCGATTTTCAGGTGTATTCACACCCCCCCCCTCTACACCTGAACGTACTCTCGGGACCAACAATTGGTATCAGAGCAGGAGTTCTGTAAGACTCTTGTTATTCTGAAACTGGTCTACTTGAACAGATCCGGAAAATGTTTTCACTGCATATCATTCTTCATTCATATCATTATTCATCATGTCTGATATGTTAGTGATCAGGATGGTACTCATCTTCTCAGTTGAGAACTATGGCGTCTGGCGGGTCAGAATGGAGGCACATCTGACCTCCCTCCATGATAGCATGACAAAGGTTCTGGAGGACGGACCTATCATTCCTATGATCGATAGCGTCGTAGCTTAGGATCCTACAGATGGAGGAGGAATGGTGACCGGGAAGAAGATCCCCAAGGACAGAAGTCTCTTCACCCCTGAGGAGAAGAAGCTTCACAACTTAGACCGCGTCGCCAGAAACGTCATACTGACCACCCTGAGTGATTCCTATCTCGGAAGAGTTCAGGACTGCAAGTCCGCGAAAGAACTCTGGATGCTCTAGCTCTACTAAGTCGGGGGATTCAGAAGATTAAAGCGAATAAACTTGCGCTGGAACTTCAAAAGCTGGAGAGATTGTCTCTCATGCCTGGTGACACAATTGAAGATCTTAACGTCAGATTTACAAATCTGATGAACTCTATCAACGGGCTGGGAAAGACATTCTCCAACCGAGAGATGAATCTCAAGATTTTGAGGGCACTACCAGACGGAAACTGGACCCCCTTTGCTACTTTATTACGTCATTCTGATTTAGATATGGTTACTCCTGACCATATCTTTTCAGAACTTAAAGCAGAGGAGTTCGAGTTTGTCTTACCTCAAAGGAAGCGAGCCGGAAAAGCCGACACCCAAGTCGACCATGCCTTTAAAGCATCAGTCAGCACAGCAGCTCCAGCGTCTAGCAAGGCTGAACCTTCACTCAGTGACATACAAGAAGGAAATCTAGCCAAGAAATACGCACTGCTTGCCGTAAAGTATCAGAAGGAGAAGGAGAGCCGCAGAAAAGTGACGAAAGCCCTCAGACAATCCAAGGGTAAGTCTGAATACATGCCTAAGTGCACTCCTGACTCGAATACTTCTGAATGCAGGAAACAAGAGGACTCAGCTCAGTCGAAAGACAATGAGAGCAAAGAAGAAAGAGTCACAACCTGTTATAATTGCAAGAAGCCAGGACATTATCAGTATGGCTGTCCTGAGCTCAGTACTGCTGAAAGAGCAGCACACAAAGCAAGAAGGGAGAAGTTCATCAAGAAGAGACATGCATACATTGCCGGTGAACTCTCAGACGACTCAGATGAAGTCGATTCCTTCATGGATTCATCTGACGATGAAGCATCTTTCATGTCCATAGAGCTTGTAGCTAAAAAAGATGCTGAAAAGTGTCTCATGGCATGAGAAGAGGATGAGGTAAACTCACATGAACCATTTAATTCCTCTTCACACTGCACACACGACACTCTTTCAGGTGCAGACGAGAATCTGGACGTCGCGATCGCATATGAAGAACTACTCGACGAGCATATTCAGATGAGTCTGCAGCTGAGTAAGACTCTTCAGGAATTGGATACCCTGAAAGTAGAAAATCAGAGACTTTCTCAGGAGAGTCAGATTGCTACTGAGTCAGAAGGACTTGTGTTGAGACTCAGGGAGGAGATAAACTCTCTGATGGCCAAGTCTCAGCATCAAGAAGCTCAGATCTCAGTTTTGACCAATGACTTGACTCAGAAAGATATTGAACTGAGTCTACTGTAGCAAGGTTGTATTCACCCCCCCCCCTTTACACCTAAACGTGCTCTCGGGACCAACAATTGGTATCAGAGTAGGAGTTCTATAACTCTTGTTATCTTGAAACTGGTCTACTTGAACGGATCCGGAAAATCGTTTTCACTGCATATCACTCTTCATTCATATCATTATTTAACATGTCTGATATGTCAGGAATAAGAATGGTACCTATGTTCTCAGTAGAGAACTATGGTGTATGGCGAGTCAGAATGGAGGCTCATCTGACTTCCCTCCACGACAGCATGACCGAAGTACTTGAGGAAGGACCTATCGTTCCTATGATCCATAGTGTCGTGACTTAGGATCCAGCAGCTGGAGGAGGAATGGTGACCGGGAAGAAGATTCCCGAGGACAGAAGTCTCTTCACTCTTGAGGAGAAGAAACTTCACAATTTAGACCGAGTTGCCAGGAATGCCATACTAACCACTCTTAGTGATTCTTATCTTGGGAGGGTTCAGGAATGCAAGACAGCAAAAGAGCTCTGGGATGCTCTAGCGCTACTGAGTCGGGGGACTCAGAAGATCAAAGCTAACAAACTTGCGCTGGAACTCCAAAAACTGGAGAGTTTGTCTCTCATGCCTGGTGACAAAATAGAAGATCTAAATGTCAGATTTACGAATCTGATGAACTCCATCAACGGCTGGGAAAGACATTCTCCAACCGAGAAATGAATCTCAAGATACTGAGGGCACTGCCAGATGGACATTGGACTCCTTTTGCCACCTTATTACGCCATTCTGATCTAGGTATTGCTACTCCTGACCATATCTTTTCAGAACTTCAGGCAGAGCAATTCGAGTTCGACAGACCTCAATGGAAGCAGCGAGCTGAAGCTGACACCAAAATTGACCATGCTTTCAAAGCATTAGTCAGCACAGCATCTCCCGCGTCAAGCAAAACTGAACCTTCACTAGCTGACATACAAGAAGGAAGTTTAGCTCAGAAGTACGCGCTGCTCGCTGTAAAATATCAGAAGGAGAAGGAGAGGCGCAGAAAAGTGACTAAAGCCTATCGAGAAACAAAAGGTAAGTTCGAATATATACCAAAACGCGCTCCTGACTCGAACACTTCTGAATACAGGAAAAGAGATGACTTAGCACCTTCAAAAGAAAGCAAAAACAAAGAAGAAAGAGTCATCGCTTGCTACAACTGCAAGAAGCCAGGACATTATCAGTATGATTGTCCTGAGCTCAGTAGTGCGGAACGGGCAGCACGCAAAGCAAGGAGAGAGAAGTTTGCCAAGAAGAGACAAGCTTACATTGCTGGCGAACTCTCAGACAACTCAGAAGAAGTCGACTCCTTAATGGATTCATCAGATGATGAAACTGCTTTCATGGCTTTGGAGCTTGAAGCTGAAGGAAGTACTGAAAAGTGTCTGATGGCAGGAGAAGAAGATGAGGTAAACTCTCATGCATCTTTTAACTCTCCTTCACACTGCACACACGACACTATTTCAGGTGCAGATGAGAATCTGGACGTCAGCTCAGCATATGAAGACTATTAGACGAACAGATTCAGATGAGTCTCCAGCTCAGTAAGACTCTTCAGGAATTGCATACCCTGAAAGTGGAGAATCAGAGAGTTTCTCAGGAGAGTCAGGTCTCTACTGAGTCTGAAGGACTTATGTTGAGACTCAGGGAGGAGATAAACTCTCTGTTGGCCAAGTCTCAGCATAAAGAAGATCAGATTCCAGTTTTGACCAAGGACTAACTCAGAAAGATACTGAACTGAGTCTACTGAAGCAACAACTATCGGGACTTCGGACCGAGCACGACACACCCGAAGAAAAGTAATGATGTGCCGGAGGAACCCGATGACCGAGAGGTACATGGGCGCTGAAAAGAAGCTGGAGGCTATGCTAGCAAGCAACAAACCCAAGCACTGCAAGGAAGGTCTTGGTTTCAGCCAGGGTGCTTCCTCATCTGCCCCCGTACACCCAGAAGTGCGACTTGCTGATAGGTTTGTTCGAGGGGAAACAATCAATGCTGAAATACTGAATTCCCTAGCCAAAAACAAACAAAAGATGAAGGCACCTCATCCTACACATCAGCATTCTGACAAGAAGATCAGTACCAAAATACCCCAGTTTAGTCAAGGGGGAACTAGCAAATCCAAATGGGCTGATCAGTATGGACCACCTCAGCTGACACATCCTGCTCAGTATGGGTCATATTATTATGATCCTATAGTCAGAAGATGACCCAAGAGTCAGAAGAAAAAGAAGAAAATCGCACAAAAGGCAAAGGTCAGCAGCCCACCAGCTCAAAAGATCCGGATTCCTGAACCCGAAAAGCCTAAGAAGTCAGCTTCGACCAGTCCAGTGGTCAAGTACGTTGACTCAAGCGGAAAGAAGATGTCTGAGACCACCAGGGTCATAAGACAAATTTGGGTTACCAAAAGTAACATCTAAGGACCCAAAATCAAAAATAAAGGGTACCTGAATATAATTCTGTTTTGCAGGTGCACAAAGACCCATGGTACGTGGATAGCGGATGTTCAAGACACATGACGTACCAAAAGAGTCTACTGAAGAATTATATCCCTGAAGAAGGACCCAGAATCGAGTTTGGAGACAACGCTAAAGGCTACACAAGAGGATTTGGAAGTACGCACTGCTTGCCGTAAAATATCAGAAGGAAAAGGAGCGGCGTAGAAAAGTGACTAAAGCCTATCGAGAATCGAAAGGTAAGTCTGAATACACGCCTAAACGCATTCCTGACTCGCTTACTTCTGAATGCAGAAAGAGGGATGATTCAGCTCCATTAAAAGAGAGCGAAAGCAAAGAAGAAAGAGTCATTGCCTGCTACAACTGCAAGAAGCCAGGACACTATGAGTATGACTGTCCTGAGCTCAGTAGTGCTGAATGAGCAGCACGAAAAGTAAGGAGAGAGAAATTCGCCAAGAAGAGACAAGCATACATAGCTGGTGAACTCTCAGACGACTCAGAAGAAGTCAACTCCTTCATGGATTCATTCGATGATGAAGCAGCTTTCATGGCCCTAGAGCTTGAAGCTGAAGAAACTGCTAAAAAGTGTCTAATGGCAGGAGAAGAGGATGAGGTAAACTCTCATAAACTATTTAACTCTCCTTCACACTGCACACACGACAACTTGTTTCGGGGAGCGACGAGAATATGGATGTCGATCAAAGATATGAAGAACTTCTAGACGAACGGATTCGGATGAGTGCTCGAGCTCAGTAAGACTCTTCAGGAGTTGGATACCCTGAAAGTGGAGAATCAGAGACTTTCTCAGGAGAGTCAGGTTGCTACTAATTCTGAAGGACTTGTGTTGAGACTCAGGGAGGAGATAAACTCTCTGATGGCCAAGTCTCAGCATGAAGAAGATCAGATCTCAGTTCTGACCAAGGACTTAACTCAGAAAGATACTAAACCGAGTCTACTGAAGCAACAACTATCAGGACATCAGACCGAGCACGACACACTAAAGAAAAGTGATGATGTCTGGAGGAACCTGATGACTGAGCGGTACATGGGCGCTGAAAAGAAGCTGGAGGCTATGCTAGCAAGCAACAAGCCCAAGCACTGCAAGGAAGGACTTGGTTTCAGCCAAGGTGCTTCCTCATCTACCCCCGTACACTCAGAAGTGCGACTTGCTGATAGGTTTGTTTGAGGGGAGACAATCAATGTAAACATACTGAACCCTCTAGCCAAGAACAAACAAAAGATGAAGGCACCTCATCCTACACATCAGCATTCTGGCCAAAAGATCAGCACCAAAACACCCGAGTTCAGTCAAGGGGGAACCAGCAAGCCAAAGTGGGCTGATCAGTATGGACCTCCTCAGCTGACACATCTTGCTCAGTATGGGTCATACTATTATGATCCTATATTCAGAAAAGGATCCAAGAGTCAGAAGAAGAAGAAAATCGTACAAAAGGCAAAGGTCAGCAGTCCACCAACTCAGAAGATCCGGACTCCTGAACCAGAAAAGCCTAAGAAGTCAGTATCGACCAGTCCAGTGGTCAAATACGTTGACTCAAGTGGAAAGAAGTTGTCTGAGACCACCAGGGTCGTAAGACAAATATGGGTTACTAAAACTAACATCTAAGGACCCAAAAATCAAAATAAAGGGTACCTGAATATAATTCTGTTTTGTAGGTGCACAAAGACCCATGGTATGTGGACAACGGATGCTCACGACACATGACATATCAAAAGAGTTTGCTGAAGAATTATATCCCTGAAGAAGGACCCAGAATTGAGTTTGGAGACAATGCTAAAGGCTACACAAGAGGATTTGGAACACTCGGCATTGGACCGCCAAAGTTCCAAGAGTATCATATGTTGAAGGACTTCAAAGCACTGACCTTCTCTCTCGTTAGTCAATTTTGTGATAACTCGAATAGAGTGATATTTGACGCCGGTTTTACGTGATGTCATTGATAAATCCACGGGGAAAACAAGTGTTATCGGGTTCGCGCAAGAAGAACATATATGTAGGCCGATCGGAACTCACCTGAACACGAAGCTTGTCCCGTTGGCGAAAAACGACAACCGAACGGGGTGGCTATGGCACGGGAGACTTAGTCATCTCAACTTTAAGACGCTCAACAAACTTGCAAGAGACACTCTAGCAAGAGGACTGCCGAATGAAGTATTCAGCAAAGACACTCAGTGTGAAGCATGCTTGAAGGGAAAGCAAACAAGGAATCAAAATCCTCCAGTTCCATCTCCTTCCACTGATGGAATCCTTCAGCTGCTACATATGGATTTGTTCGGTCCAGTCTCTCCAGTGACGATCAGAGGCAAGAAATATGCTTTAGTGGTCATCGATGACTACTCGCGCTATACTTGGGTCATATTCATTGCCAACAAGTCTGACGTCAAAATAGAATTACCAAGGCTTCTGAAAAGGCTCAGTGTCGAGAAGAACACCAAGATTATTAAAATCCGTTCTGACAGAGGAACTGAGTTTCTCAATTTTATGGTGGAGGAGTTCTGCCAAATTGAAGGAATAAAGCATGAGACTTCAGCTGCACGCACACCTCAGCAAAATGGAGTTGCTGAACGAAAGAACAGAACTCTAAAAGAGGCAGCCAGAACTCTACTCGCAGACTCAGGACTCCCAACCAAATTCTGGGCAGAAGCTACTGACACTGCATGTTACACTCAGAACCGATCTCTACTGACAAAGCAACAGAAGAAGACACCATATGAACTATGGAACGGCAGGAAACCTTCTCTATCCTATTTCCATATTTTTGGTTGTTCGTGCTTTATCCACAATAATGGGAAAGATCAGCTGAAAACCTTTGATGGCAAGTCAGATCAGGGAGTGTTCTTAGGATACTCCCGGGTCAACAAAGCTTTCAGGGTATTCAACTATCGAACCCTTTGCGTGGAGGAAAGCCCTCATGTTGTTTTTAATGAGTTTGCTACTGAAGACAGGAGCAATAACTCTAATTCTGAATCTGAGGACATCAGTAGACAGCTACAGGATCTAAGCCTTAAAAGATAAAGTCGAAAAGATCCAGCTTTGTTGGGATGATGATTCGAGATGAGGAAACCGAAGACAAGTTTACTCGAATCTCAACCGGCGAAAACGTAGGCTGAACAGATTGACTCTCCCGAACATAGTCAATCCCGGGTAACTCAGGTCGATGAAGAAACCACTGAGAGGTAACTCGAGACCACTACCGAGAATAACGACTCGGGGGGGAACATCTAGTAATGTTCCCGAGCTGAATGCCCCCGAACCCGGTGACTCAGTAGATCATGCTCTCACTCTTGAATTGCTTCAATTTCAGAAAAGTACAACTGAAATGCCTAACTCACCTACTATCTGTGTTGAACAAATTTCAGATGAAGAGCTGAAACATCGTAGATCGTGTCTAGATGCTCACACTGCTGATCTAATTATTGGAGATCCCTCAGCAAGTGTAAAGACTAGATCCAGATTCTGTCAACGAGAAAGCGCATTATTTTCTTGCTTCTTGTCTACTGACGAACCTCAGACGAATGAGGATGCACTAAAAGATGCTGACTGGATCATAGCCATGCAGGAGGAGCAGAATTAGTTCACGAGAAACGAAGTTTGGGAGCTTGTTGATAGACCCCGGCATCAACATGTTATTGGAACTAAATGGGTCTTCAAGAACAAGCGAGATGAAAACGTCATAGTAAGGAACAAAGCAAGACTCGTGGCAAAAGGCTACTGTCAAGCTGAGGGAATAGACTTCGATGAGACTTTCGCTCCAGTTGCAAGATTGGAGGCAATTAGACTATTCCTGGCCTACGCAACACATCAAAGATTCAGAGTCTATCAAATGAATGTGAAGTCTGCGTTCTCGAACGGCGTCTTTGAAAGAAGAAGTCTATGTGGAACAACCGCCCGGCTTTCAGCAGAGACATCAGGTTTATAGACTCAGAAAGGCTCTGTATGGGTTAAAACAAGCACCTAGGGCTTGGTACGATACCCTATCTGAGTTTCTTCTTCAGAAAGGTTTTCAGAAAGGCACAGTAGACCGCACTATGTTCAGCATTCGACTGGAAGACGATCTACTACTTGAGCAGATCTACGTGGATGACATCATCTTTGGATCAAAGAATGTCATCATGTACCAACAATTTGAGAAAATGATGAAGAACAAGTTCGAGATGTCAATGATGGGAGAAATAAACTATTTCCTCTGTTTTCAAGTTAAGCAATCTGAAAAGGGAACGTTCATCAACCAAGGCAAATACACTCGAGACCTCATCAAAAGATTCGATTGCACATCCGGCAAACCTATGACGATCCCAATGAACACAAACATGAAAATCGATCTTGATAAGGAGGGAGTATCAGTAGACCAAACTGAATTTCGCGTTATAATTGGTTCTTTATTATATCTAACAGCTACTCGCCCTGACATAACTTATGCTGTAGGTGTCTGTGCTCGATTTCAGGCGAATCCCAAGTAGAGTCATATGGACTCAGCAAAGAAGATTCTCCGCTATCTCAGAGGAACACCTGACATAGGTTTATGGTATCCAGTTGATGATAATATAGAACTAACTGGTTATTCTGATGCTGACTATGCAAGATGTAGAATTAACCGAAAGTCAACTTCAGGAACGTGTCAGTTCCTTGGCAGCAAACTAGTTTCATGGTTCTCAAAGAAACAGCACTCAGTAGCCACGTCAACTACTGAAGCTGAATACATGGCTGCCGGAAGTTGCTGCGCCCAAATCCTTTGGCTGAGACAGCAGCTACGCGACTATGACGTCATTCAGAATGAAGTGCCAATTTTCTGCGACAGTACCAGTGCTATTGCAATCACTCAGAACCCTGTACTTCACACGAGATGCAAGCACGTGGACATCGAACATCACTTCATTCGGGACCATGTCGAAAAGAAGGACATCAGGATGGAAAAGATCCATACTGATCGACAAAGGGGCGACATACCGACCAAGCCTCTAGGCGAAGCAAGATTCGAGAGACTTTCGGTAGAGCTAGGTCTATTGGACCTTACCGACCCCGGTCGGTAAGAGGTTTCGAGGAGAGGATCATTCGGTAAGAGGGGGAATGTTCGCTCTCGATCGAATAGTTTCGATACATAGAGACTCAGCAACCATCTACACGAGGTATCAGCTGACTACAATGTTCAGCTGACAGGTTTGCGTATCTCTACTCAGTAGTAACCAATAAAACAGTAATATGCATTTATTGTTCAGATTCAGCATCGTATTAAATATCTTATGAATTGTTATTTAATATTAACGGCTTACATTTAATACACGACATTCCATACATAAGTTTGCTGAACTCTGCCACACATTCATTTAAATATTCGATACATAAGTTTACATTTAATATTAACGGCTTACATTTAATACACGACATTCCATACATAAGTTTACATTTAATATTAACGGCTTACATTTAATACACGACATTCCGTATCATAGTTACTACTTAGGCATATTACAACTGGCTTTTGACTTAGGCGGCTATTTGATCATTACCTATATATGTCATCCTATCTTAACCGCACATCAAATAAAGCAAGTTTAAATTCAACCATAGATCGATAACTGTCCATCTTCTTCTTAGATATAAATATTCGATCGTATCTTTGAAACCGCTATTAGCATACTTAAATCTTTTCAACTTCGAAAAATCCGAGATCTCTCTAGCAACCCTACTTGCAAATCCTTTTATAAACACTCAGATTTTTCATTGGTATGATTGTATATCTGTTATAGTTTTATTCTATTATTTGTTCAGCATCGTCGTAATAACTACTTTATCAAACTCGATACTGACAATGTTTCTTGCAACAGATATAATGGCGGATACAGGCCTCTCTATAATCGTCCCTAAAGACATGCAAGAGATCCTTGACAAAGTCCGTGTCTGGTGCGAACCAGTCATGGAATTTGATGCATGCGAGCTGGAGTATATGGAAGAGATATTCGCGGCCCTTCGCGAATCTAGATTGGAGGGGTTTCTCTCCAAGAAGCCCACCTTTTTCCTCCCAAGGCAAGTCGCTGAACTTTACCTCAACTCTGACTCAGTAGCGGGCGATATCATCAGAACATTAACCGTTCACACAATCGGTGAGGCTGCCATGAGGATAAAGAAGATGTCAGTGAGGGAAGCACTGAAGAGGAGCTTCAACCTACCCTCGAAAGGAGTCAGCACCGTCGGGTATCTGGACGGTCGGGTGGATGACTACCTTTCAGTCTTCTGCGGGAAGCCCACGGCCTTCAGAGCGGCCTTCCCAAAGAACGCCATGCTGCCTCAGTACAGGGCACAGGCTTACATAGTCGCTCAACTGCTGACGAGCCAAGCCGGCTCTTTCGATCAGGTATCTAGGCCAAAGATTCAGCTGATGATGGCGATACATGATCGTGCCCGGATTAACTCGGATCGAATTCTTCCTCCGAGAATTCATGGTCCAGGCTGCCAAGTTTGACAAAGCCTCATTCATACTGAGCGCTAAAGGAAAATTACTGTATGGGCTCAAGCTCTCAGTAATAATTGAAGATTTCTGCGGCGATGACCAGATCACGTTCCACGACAAGACTTATTTCAATGTGAAAAAGGTCAGGTTCCAGAACCGCACCGCATCACTTCAGCAAATAGGGTCAGGACCCTCAGCTCAGCAGACACCGCCTCAGAAGGCCGCGCCCATGAAGAAGCGGTCTCCTCAAGCAAAATCTCCTAAGGCACCGACCAAACGTCTGAAGAAAACATTCACTGACGTGCCTACTGAATCAGAGGCGACTGTTGAAGTTCCTGAGATCCCTACTGAATAGACACAACCACTGCAGCTGGTTGATGAATATGAGTCCTCTGAAAAGACTCACTCAGTGGAGAAGGCCGTCTCCACTGAACAAGCACAAGAAGTGGCCCAAGGGGTTCAGACTGAAGAGGTCCAGAGTGGTGATTTGGAGACTCTGGACAGTCCCCTTGACATCCCTCCACTCAGCAGTTTGCCATCTGCTGAGAAACAGACGTCCGCCATAGATATTGAAGATTCAGAATCGGCGTCTGAACAGGAATCGATCGGAATGGAAGCTTCAGCTCTCCGATCTCAAGTATTCTGGGAGATTACTGAACTCATACCGGAGATTACTGGCCATCCTGATCTGGTATCTCTTGCCAAGCAGGCCAGGCTCCACATGCTCCTAAGGTTTCAGGAGTGGCATCCTCAACTCCGCCTCATCCTACACTACTCCTGCGACCAGCTACATAAGGAGGAGCAGTTCTTAAGGCAGTAAATAGGCTACTCCCAGCCTGCTGACCTTGGAACCTTCGACGATCTGAGGGCCACAATATTGGCCCTGCTGAATGATAGACAGCAGGCAACTGGCTCTGCCCCCTCAGATGTGTCTGACCACAGCGGTCAAGACCCACCCCATGATTCAGGCCCTGAGACGCCTAATGAGGGAACTCACCAGGACGAGGATACAACTACTCAACCAGACCTACCACTGCGTACCCTTGCTCCTGTGAAGTCGGCGGCTGGTACTTCATCCTCAGCAGAGCCTGCTCAGCTCTTGCTGGAGTCGACCTACGAAGTAGCGCCCAGCTCCAGAGGCCGACGCTCAAAGTCAGTGGCAAAGGCTCTCCGAAGCCATGGCACTCAGAATCGTGCCCTTGCCAAGGCTGTCCACAAGACATGGAAGCACACTCCTCAGGCCACTAGTGCAGAGCTTCAGGGGCTGAAGAAATCATTGTCAAAATCAGTCGCCCCTGATATCTCCTCTATTGTATCAAACGCACTGGCCCAGCAGAAAGCTGACTTTGAAGAACAGCTCAGACTATTCCAGGAGGGACAGGCTAAACTACTTGTTGAATTCAAGGCCTCTCAGTCCCTTCATACGGAGTCAGTCTCCACCTTATCTCAGGCCAATGAGCTCCGTCTCACATCTATTCGGAAGGTCTGGAGAATTCGGTCGGTCCGGAAGCCGAATGAGTTCAAGGCTACAACGAGACACTTCTCACCGTAAATACAAAGATGAACCGATTAATGAGAAGAATGAGCTGCACGAGGAGCTGAACAAGATCCACACTTGACTTGATGAGTTGTCAGCATCCTACAAAAGCCTAAACACTAAGGTAACTGTTCCTAACCCAGCTCAATTTGCTGATGCCAAAAAGGGGGAAAAGAATAAGAAGCCTGAAATGGAAAAGACACCTGAAAAGCAGCCATCAAGCAAGGGGGAAGAGAAAACCCAGAAGGCTGAGGAACAGGCACCAAAGTCTTCAAGGAAGACAAGGTCGATGGGCTGGAGCAAGCACCGAACCGACCGGTGAGGCCCGGGTGTCTCTCGTTGGAATCCCGAGCGGGGAGCGCCCCAAGTGGCTCGGGAACCGAACACAAGCAACTCAGGCAACTCAGACCCCGTTGGATATGGTCAAAGAAATTGCTGAGTATGCTGAGGAGGATGAGTCTGAAGAGGAAAAGGCACCTCTCCCACCTCCAGTAGAAGGCAAAGGCAAGAAAGCCTTGAAACTCCCGACCCCTCCCTCGAAGAAACTGAAGAGATATATAAGTAAAGAGGAGGCGGCTCAGATCACAGCTGATGAAAAGCTAGCCAGGGAGATAGCAGAAGCTGAAGCAGCGAATAAGCCTAAGGCCAAAACCACAACTGCCAAAACTAAGGCTCCAGCTCGTGGAGGAAAGAAGAAAGCTCCTGCTAGGCTGCCTCCCAGAAAACTGGTACTTCAGGATGATGAAGACAGGGAGCAGCAGCAACAACAGAAAACTACTGAGAAGCAGGGTACATCTAAAGACAAATCTAGTACCCCTGCTGACTCAGAAGAACAGTCGTCTCAGAAGCACTCATACACAAGATCAAAAGAACAAGATTCTTAGATCGAGGCCATCTTTGCTCAGATGGATCGGTATCTTTACAGAGGAGAAGAGGCGAGACAGATAGAAGCTGCCAGACATAGGATTCATATGGCAGACTTAGAGGCACTCAGAATCCGCAGTGAAGAAGAGGCCAGGCTGAGAGTACCTTCCAAAGCTGATATTCCATACAAATACAAAAGGTTCAGGAAGCCAACGGACATGAAGATTCAGAGATGGCCTAGAACGGATGAGTGGATTCCTGCTCAGTTCACTCAGAGATGGGAATCACAGAAAATAGAATTCATCAAGAGGAATTATTTTTGGAATTTCTGGTCAGATAAGACAAAGGCTGATGCCTACGTGGAATGGATGATGATCACTGAACCGGACTTATATCCCTACATGGAAAATGCTGTAAGAGCAAACATTGAAGTCAAGGTTCCCGAACCCGGACTCGCCACCACCAAGAAGACTTGATGATTCTATTCACTTTGGAGTGATAGAGAAGGAAGTGAAGGATCTTGCTTGCACCAAAGGACTTGAAGAAGATAAGCCAGCAGACTTCGCAGAGTATCTGAAGCTGAGGAAGTACACCTACATAATGTATGGACTGCCCCTTCCCAAGACTCAATCGCAAAATTTCATGGACAGGATCAAGCAGTACAAGCGTTCATAGTTCTTAGACTTTTCTTGTACTTTCCTAGCTTAGCAAGAGATGTATCTGTACTGAACTTTCTTTATCTGATATACATATCTCTTTCTTTGGCTTTGATAATACCTTATTGGCTCTATAATCCATGTTCTATTTTTATGCTTAACACTCAAAATCACTGAAGTGATTACTGACACACACTCACTTGTTGATCTTTTGTCAGTATGTACTGGACTCAGCAGGAGCAGTATACTGAAAGACTCAGTGGAACTGAACTCAGCAGGAGTAGTTCACTGAACTAAGAGCTGACCTTCAGTAGAGTAAATTCAGTACTCTCTACAGGATCATACTTAGTAACGGCAGACAGTCTTCTGAACTGTCAGATCTTTTGAACAACAATTAGCATAGTCAAATACGAGGAAGAGAGAAGTCAGCTTCATTATGCCTCGAAGTCTGTTCTGTCTCAACTACTCTGCCAAACCTCGGTAAATGACAAGCCAACACCTGTCCTTACCTGCTAAAGCTGCAAGTCAACAACTTTCCGGAAAAGGAGGGAAAGGACATTGTCACCTTTTTCAAAAGAGCCGTTAGCTACCAAAAGAGTGAGATAAAGGGATCATCGTCTCCAACGGATCTTTTCTAATCTCTTCTCTATAAATAGAGGGATGATTCAAGTTTTTTCATGCATGCAGAGAGCCAAAAAGCAACGAACGAGCCAACACACTCTCGAGCAAGAAAATAGAAAAACGAGCAAAAATAGAATATCGCATAAGTCTTCCGCAAGAACTTAAAGACTACCTTCTAGCTCTTAGGGAACCAAGCTAAACAGATATAAAAGCCTCTAGTATCCAAATCGACGATACACGAACTCAGAGCTACAACTCAGCTGTTTGTCGATCTAGAAGCCACTTTCTCATTCCCTATCCCTCTAACCCTAAGCTCAACTGAATTTATCCATAGCTTAGACGAAGGGGTTCACCTTTGAACCTTATCCTTATTGTAAAAGGACCCCTTCATAGTTGGAGAAGTTTGTCAAACACATTAGTTTGATACCCGTTGTAAAATGAGACTTTCTCAGTATAAATTCCAAGACGCGGCTTTGTCCTGTGTACAAGCTGACTGAGACTAACTCAGGATAATAAATAGCCTCCTGCCTTTCGGGACAGTGGACGTAGGATCCTGTGCATCCGAACCACTTTAAAAATCTCTGTGTCTCTTATTTACTGTTGCATTGATTTTAACTGTTCATACTGAATATCATATCTTTAAAATCATTCAACTAAGTTTTAGCATACTTATCTGATTCACTCTTCTGAACTGAAACTGTTTTTAAGAAAACGTTTTTCCACTCAACTGATTTGGGCCTACACATTTCCGCACCACTGAACTCCATCTGAAGATACTGAATTCTGACTTAGTCAGCTAGTAGATCTCAAAAGAGTCAGTACCTCTTTGCCTTAACATGATTCAGAACAGCTATTTGGTCTGCTGAACCCTTTCAGTACGGCACACTCCTGAACGGGACTATTCGTGTTACAAGTTGAGAAATAGGTTTTAGGTGTATTCACCCCCCCCTCTACACCTAAACGTGCTCTCGGGACAACAATCAAGCAGATGTTCATCCGAGAAGCTCTTCAGAAAAGCTTCAATCTGCCAAATGAAAGACTCAGCACCGTCGCATACAAAGACGATCTGATGGATGAGTACCTTACTGAGTTCTTTAGAAAGCCAACTGTATTCAGAGCCGCCTTTCCCAAGAACGCAATGCTCCCTCAGTACAGAGCATTGGCGTATATAGTGACTCAGCTTCGGACGAGTCAAGCAGGCTCATTTGACCAAGTGTCAAGGCCCAAGCTACAGATGATGAATGCCATCTATAACCGAGCCAAGATTAATTAGACGGAATTCTTTCTGAATGAGTTCATGACGCAGTCGGCTAAGTTCGACAAAACATCCAAGCGACTGAGCGTCAAAGGCAAACTCCTCTACGGCCTAAAGCTCTCCATCATCATAGAAGATTTCTGCGGATCAGAGAGCATAACTTTCGCTGAAAAAGCCTACTTCAATCCGAAGAAAGTTAGATTCCAGAACAGGGCAGCGGCCTTTAGCAGATTGGCTCAGGGCCCACTGACTCAAGGACCAGGACTCAGCAGACCTCCACGCCTACGAAGAAGAGGTCCCCTCCCAAACCAATGCCTAAGGCACCAACCAAGAAGATGAAGAGAGTTAGTGAGGTTATGCTTACTGAGACTGAGGCGGAGCCAGAAGCCATAATTGCTGAGCAACCTCTACAGTTGAGAGACGAGCCAGAGTCTTCTGAGAAGACGCAATCAGTGGAGAAGGCCGTCTTCAGTGAACATGGAGAAACTGTGGACCAAGGGGTCCAAGCTGACGATATCCAGGCTGAAGAAGTTCAGACCTTGGAAAGCCCCTTGGACTAGAGATGGCAATTGGAACTGGACCTGTCGGACCCGACCTGCCCCGCCCCGCGATGGGGCGGGTAATACCCAGACCCATAGAAGTACGGGGCGGGTCTGGACCCAACCCGAGTGTGTCCAGGACGGATACGGGTCCAATTTCTCTACCCGCCCCGCCCCACCTAGCCCCGTTTCAGAACCACATTACTAATTTTTTTATTAATTTTATTATATAATCTTACTTTATGTTATTTGAATTTTCTTATTCTTCAATTCATACTTTTAGATATTAATAGCTGACAACTATAATAAGAAAATTCAAACAAAAAGGTTTCCACTAACGAAAATTAATAATTAAAAAATAAAATAATTCAAAATTAGCAATTGAAATGTCACCAACGGGTTTGGGGCCGGGTAGATCCCCCCGTGCGGGTCCGGGGTTGGTTCTAAGTTTCTGAACCCGTATAAGTCCGGGTGCGGATGCCGGGTCTCCGAGTTGAACTTGCGGGGTGGGTCCGGGTACTATACTACCCAGCCCCGACCCGCAAAATTGCCATCTCTACCTTGGACGTCCCACCACTCAGCAGCATCCTATCTGCTGACAAACAGGCATCTCCAATTGAAGTTGAGGACTCGGAGATAGCCTCAGAGTCAGAATCTATCGGGATGGAGGCCAAAGCTCTAAAATCCAGAGCCTCCCGAGAGATTGCTGAATTTATACCGGAGATCACCAGCCACAGTGACTTTGTCATACTTGCAAGGCAGGCGTGACTCCATATGCTGATAAGGTTCCAGGAGTGACACAACCTGAAGAGACTCATCATCCACCACTCCTGCGAGCAGCTTCACGAGGAAGAGCTGCTGATCAGAGGGAAGATTAGCTATTCAGAGCCATCTGACCTAGGCACGCTTGAGGATCTAAGGGCGGACATGCTTGCCATGCTGAACGACAGACAGCCTATCTCAGCACCAGCGCCTTCAAATGGGTCTGACTCAGATGGTCAGGACCCACCCCGTGATTCAGGCCCTAAGAAGCCTGATGAGGGAACTCAACCGGACAAGGATGCTACTAGTTCAACTGCTGATCCTCCACTCAGCATCCTTGGTCCCGAGCAGACGGTGGCTGGTACTTCGAAGGCAGCCCACCCTTCTCAGCTCCTTCTCGAATCTGCTTTCGAAGTAACACCCAGTCCAAAGAGCCGTCAATCGAAATCAGTGGCCAGGGCGCTGAGGAACCAAGGCACTCAAAATCGCCTACTCGCCCGAACCGTCCACAAAACTTGGTGGCAAACCACCGAGGCACAGAGTGCAGAGTTGCAGGGACTCAGAACCGCTATCTCCACATCTCCCGTCCCTGACTTCTCCAGCATTCTGACGAATGCCTTAGCTGCACAACGAGCTGACTTCGAAAAACATCTCAAGACGATTCAGGAAGGCCAAGAAAAACTGCTGAATGATTACAAGGCCGCCCAAACCACTCACACTAAATCCATGACAGCCATCTCTCAAGCCACTGATCTTAGAATGGAAAATATTCAGAAGGCTATTGAAGAGAAGGTGGAGAAGGAGCTGAAAGAATTTCAGGCTGCAGCTGATCTCTCACATAAGAAATACAACGATCAGCTGACAAACGAGAGAAACGAGCTGCATGAGCAGCTGATGAAGCTACATAATAAGCTGGATGATCTGTCAGACTCATACAAAAGCCTGAACAGCAAGGTATCTGCTCTGCCCCCTACCCGATTTGCTGATGCCAAAAAGGGGGAAGGATTTACAGAGAAAGCATCTAAGGAGCTGATACTGAAAGCTACAAAGAAGGCAAGGACAGTGGCAGGGGCATCACAAACTCTATCATCTGCCCCCACTGCACCTGCACATACTGGCGAGGCCCAGGATGTCTCAGCTGCAGCTGCAGCATCTACTGAGACTGGCCCAAGTGGTTCAGGAGCCAAAGAAGTCACTACTCAGGCAACTCAAACTCCTTCTGATATTATAAAACAAGTTGTTGAGTATGCTGACGAGGAGTCAGAAGAGGAAGAAATTCCTCTCCCTCCTCTAGTTGCCGGCAAAGGGAAGAAAGTACTGAAACTTCCAACCCCTCCCTCCAAGAAGAAAGGACCCAGGAGGTTCATTACTCCGGAGGAGGAGGCTCAGTAGCAGCCAACGAGAAGCTGGCTAGGGAGATAGTCGAAGCTGAAGCCGCGAATAAACCCAAGATGAAGCCTGCTAAAGGCAAAACTAAGGCTCCAGTGGAGGCAAGAAGACAGGGAGCTAGGCCGCCTCCTAGAACGCTCAAACTCGGCGATGAAGGCCGACAAAGAAAAGGAAAAGGAGCAAAGAGCAGCAAAGCAATCAACCGGGCGGCGAGGGAACATCCAAAGAGAAATCATCCACGCCTGCTGACTCAGAAGAAGAGCCAACTCATAAGCCCTCCTATGCTGCCTCGAAGGCACAGGAACAAGAAATGGATGAAATCTAGGCTCAGCTGGACAGATATCTATATAGAGGTGAAGAAGCTCGACAGATAGAAGCAGCCAGAGAGAGAATATGGATGGCTGATCTTGAAGCTCTCAGGCTGAGAACTGAAAAGGAAGCGAGTCTAAGGATTCCAGCGAAGGCTGACATTCCATACAAATACAGGATGTTCAGAAAGCCTACTGATCTGAAGACTCACAGATGGCCTAGAGTGGATGAATGGATTCTGTGGGAAGTTACTCAGAGATGGGAGACGCTGAAAGTCGAATTTATCAAGAGGAACTACTTCTGGAGATTCTGGTCTGAGACAATGAAGCTGAGAAAGATCACATAGCGCATGTATGGAGTGCCTCTTCCTGAAACTCAATCACAAGATTTCAAAGACATGATCAAGCAGTTCAAATGATTTCTTGCTTCTGTATTCGCCTTGTATCTTTCTTTCTTTCTTTTAGTCTAGCAGAGATGTATCTCATCTTGAATTTCTCATATATATATATATATATAACATCTCTCGTTTGGCTTTGACAATTCCTTATTGTCTGAATAGCCGTGTTTGTTTATGCTTAACACTCAGAATCACTGAAGTGATTACTGACTCACACACTCACTGTTGTTATTAGCTGTCAGTTTTTGCTTAGCTAGATTCTGATAGATTACATAGTTGGGGAAAATGTTGTTAAGACAGGGGGAAAATGTTGATTAGACTCTGTATAAGTTCTGACTTTCTGCCCGTATCCTCTCAGTAGTCTAGGATTTGAAGAACAACTCCACTGATCCTACTTGTAATATTTGTAAGGAGCTCTGTTTCTGATAAGTCATAGTGTTAGGTTGATTAGTTGTCAGGTTATTAAGTTTTGGCATCATCAAATAGGGGGAAAATGTTGGGTGATGATTCTATCCTCAGCAATGTTGGAAAATAGTGGGAAATGATTCAGTCTTCCCAGCTGATAAGTTTATTCAGTAGCCCTGTGCTCTGAATGAGTCTGTGAAGATTTGAAGATCCCAAAACCCTATATTGATTAGTGAACCATTGCGTTGTAATCTGTTTTTGTCTCTGAGGTTTCAGACTCAGCAGACACTCTGCTCTGGCTCAGGCACTCAGTGGATTATCTGCCTCAGCACCAGAATTAGAGACTCAGTGATACTGGACTCAGCACGAGCAGTATACTGAAAGGAGTTAGTGGAACTGAACTCAGCAGGAGTAGTTCACTGAACTCAGGGGCTGATCTTCAGTAGAGCCAACTCAGCAGGAGCATGCTACTGAATCATAGATCAGACTCAGCAACGGCTGGATAGTCTTCTGACTGTCAGAATCTTTAAAATTCAAATCAGCAGAGTCAATACGAGGAAGAGAGAAGTCAGCTTCAGATCTCCTTGAAGTCTGTTCTATCTCAACCACTTTCTAAACCTCGACCAATGACAGGCAGCCGCGTACTCTATATCTACTAAAGCTGCAAGTCAACAACTTTCCAGAAATGGAGGGAAAGGACACTGCCACCATACTTCAAAAGAGCCGTTAGCTACCCAAAATAGGAGAAACAAAGGATAGTCGTCTCCAACGGATCTATCCTAATCTCTTCTCTATAAATAGAGGGATAAATCAAATTTGAAGCTCACGAGCAACCTAGAATTCACGAGCACACGAGAGAACACACAGAGCATTCAAACGAGCAAATTCGAAAAAGCCTAAGTCTTCCGCAAGAAGTTCGAAGAATCAATCTCCGGTGAAAGACTACATTTCTTCTCTTAGGGAACCAAGCTTACACTCAGTTGTTCGTCGTTCTAGAAGCCACATCCTTGTTCCCTATCCCTCTGACCTAAGCTCAATAGAATAAATCCATAGCTTAGACGAAGGAGTTCACTTCTGAACTGATCCTTATTGTAAAGGACTCCTTCACTGTTGGAGAGTTTTTCAAACACTTAGTTTGATAACCACATAACCGAGACTTGCTCAGTATAAATCTCAAGACTAGTGTTTGTCCAGCGTACAAACCAACTGAGACTATCTCAGTATAATAAATAGCTTCCCGATCTTTTGGGATAGTGGACGTAGGATCGTTGTGTCCGAACCACTTTAAAAATCTCTGTGTCTTGTGTTCTGTTTTTACTGTTGCATTGATTTACTGTTCATACTGAAAATATTCTTTAAATCATTCAATTGAGTTTCAGCATACTTAACAGACTGCACTAACCTACGGAAACTGTTTTGTTAAAAACATTTTCCTAACTCAACTGAATTTGGGCTTACACTATTCCGCGCTACTGAACTCTATCTGGAAGATACTGAATTCTGACTCTAAGTCAGCTAGCAGGTCTCAGTAGAGTCAGTCACTCTGCCACACGATTCAGAACAGCTTGTCTGGTCTGCTGAACTTGTTCAGTACGACACTATCCTGAAAAGGACTGTTCGTGTTTAAGTTGAGAAATCGGTTTTCGGTGTATTCACCCCCCTCTACACCTGAACGTACTCTCGGGACCAACAAAATCTATGCATCAATGATTGAAGTAGTTATCTCATACAAGTTACTTGAGCCGAGTCTACCTTTCCCTATTTGTTTTCTCTCAATTTAGTTGTCTGCTATTTAAATTTATTTGTCTACGTAGTAAACCCAAGATTTATGCGTTGGGGCATCACCAAACATTAATCAAAATGATAGATATAGTTGATTTACACTGTTCCTTGAGTTCAACCCTATTCATTACTAATTATAAAATTATGAGTGTGTGCATGAATTTTATTTGGTTTGGAAACAGCGACTATTAAGTTATAACTAAAAAGTTATAACTAATTATATTAAATGGAGTCGGTTCAATGGATAAAAAGCGCGTTACCTAAATGTAGAATTGGTGTGAGTTCAAATCTTTCAACTAACAATTTAATTGTTCTCTAAATTTAATACATAAATTAAACTTGTGGAAGAGAATTTAAGAGTTTTTGAAATTTCTTCAGTTACAAAATAAGAAAAACCTCTTTTTTCTCCACACCAAAAAAAAAAAAAACCTTACTTTTAACACAACCACTTAAACTCCACAAAATCAACTAAAACTACACCGAGGTTGTGTTCTTCTATTGTTTTTTAAGTTTTTAGACTAGAATTTGATACTATCCGAGATTATTTGTAGCATTTTTTTTCTTCTTTTTTAAAAAACATTGAAGTCTACTATCGGACTATATCCCTAACTTTATTTTTTATTTTAATAAACCTAAAACCCTTCTACGATCTATAAATTGCTAGGTTAGTTTCCGAATATGATATGCACAATTTGGTTCTTAACTAGAGTATCTGTTATAATTGAATAACTATCATGGATTAAAAAAAAAACCATGTAACATGTTTCGGAATCTTGATTAACGAGTTAATGCTCGTTGCTTTACACCCCCACAGGAAAATCTAGGCTCAGCCACTATTGATGAGTTTCTTCTGCCATGAAAAATGCTTCATCTAATTTCTTCTATTCGAATAGAGGTAAATTTGGACAACCAAGGTATTAATTAGAATATCAATTTGTTAGTGGGAGTGATTATCAAAGTTCATCAAATGAACAGGAAAACAACTCAAATTGGATAAACGTATAGCTAGCCAGATAATAATAATAATAATAATAATAATAATAATAATAATAATAATAATAATAATAATAATAATAATAATAATAATAATAATAATAATAATAATAATAATAATAAACTGAAGATATTGAAATAAAATTTAATTTTAATTGGTTGTATGAATCGACAACCTTTTGCAAATTTTATTTATTGATGTATACCCGTAATATGCACAATTGGAATGAAAATTGGCAACTAGCAGTACTCATACATATATATAGTCAAAATTTATTAAAGTGCAAAAGCAAATGAAGTAAAAAGCAGTCCCATGCACATGTTATGGCATTAATCGTTCCAATAAACATATTTGTATAAGGACTAATAGTGCTAGTGGTTGAATATTTATTAATGAGAATATGTCGTATTCTATTTGTATAGGGACTTATAATGTGGTAGTGGTTGAATATTTCACTTTATTTTCCAATTTATGAATCATGCTTGTGACATTAATGAACATTAATTGAATACTTTTGTATATCAAATTTAAATTGTTGATTCCAATAGAAGAAAATTAAAAGATCAATAACATAATATGCACAATTAATTGTTACTTCTTTCATTTAAAGGCAAACAATACCAATTGGATTGGAAGAGAAGTGGCTCTAAACTTGGAAAAGGCTAAATCATTATATAAATTCATTAATGCATAAATATGTAAGGAGAAAGTAAGGCATTCTTTTTGTTTCTGATGTATATGTTAAGGAAAATTCATGTATGCATGCATTGTTTGTAAACTATACTGAATATGTAAATCTTGCATTCACAACAATGGAAGATATATAGCTATATATATCATATATAATTGATAAATAAGTTCTAAATTAGAGTGAATTAAAAATAAATAGTTTTGGAAATAGAAAATGAGATGGCTACTTCAGTCTATACATTTTGATTCAATCGTGGCATGCCCACTACTTCGAGCTATACTGTAATGCCCCGAAATTTTTAATATAAAATGCATTGCATATCTATTCACGCATGTTATCAAGTGTTTTAGTTCTGTAAGTCACGCCTTAGAAATTAAAATGAAAATTAAAAGCATTTATGTTATTTTTCGTTAAATCATTTTTTGTTATGTAAATTTATTTTTAAATTTGAATGTGTTTGTTTATATCAAATTATGATTATTTTTTTTATTTATTTATCTAGAAATAATATTAGAATTATTAGGCAAGAGTAATATTTATTTTGCATTTCCTAAACCAACTAGGATTCATAAAAGGATGTAATTTATATTATTGTATTAAGTTATTAGGAGATAATTTTATATTATATTTTATGATTAAAATAGACATTTTATGTGTGATATAATTGTTTTAGGATAAAATCTAGTTGTGGTTATCCATATCCTAACTTATCTAGGATTGAATCTCTCTTATATGGTAAGTGATATACTAAATTATATATAAATTATATAAGTACGAAAATAATTATAGATAAAATATATTTGATACCTTATAGGATTAGGAATCTTTAGATAATGATTTCTAGGCCTATAAATACCCCTTAGTCGCTCATAATAAAGCATCGCATAAATTTTCGAAAATCTGTCAGCATATCTGCGAACTGTTTCAAGAATTATTTACACATCTTCCCGTTGTCCTATCATCGTGAAAATTTCATATAGTCTTCATAGGTATGTCTAGTATAATTTATTATATTTGTAGAATTTTCCAAGCATGAGAAATAGTTTTTTAAAATTGTTATTCGTAAACTCCCAGTTTTTGACAGCATGTTCATAAGCTTGATAGAAAATTTGTTTTTCATGTTTTTTTTACATTGTTTTCGACCATATTGAATTTTAATAGGATATAATATATGTTAGGTCATTCAGGTTAAAAATATAGAATTTTTAGGATACGTTTATTATTTATTTGTTAATTTATTTCTTGATGTGCCAGGTTCTTTTGTCAATGCATGTAGATTGAAAAATAAGAGTTTTACTATTAAATGAAATCATGATCATAATAATTTTTATTGTGATGGAATATATATATTATGTTATTCATGATCGAGATCTATAACTTTTAGGATAATTTTTATGATTTCATTAATTTAATGAATGAATTGACGAATTACTCAAACCACGAATGAATTGTAAATAGAAATAAGATTGTGTTTAATATACTTAAGTTTACTTCCATATGAACCCGTTAAAATTGTAAGGTAATAAGTAGATTATGTATAGTATACATTTGTTTGATGATTTTGATCTATGTGTTGAATTATTTGAATTATTGATGCATGCATGGAATTGTATTTATAGTCATTAAGATAAATTTCAATGTATAGGATCGGCGTGCAAGGCTTAAACATTGATATCCATTATTTTCTTCAAAGTCAAGGTCAAGGTGGGAAATGTTACCGTTAGGGGTGTAAAGGTTCGGTTCGGTTTGATTTTTAGTACAATTTAGGAACCGAACCGAACATATGAAAGTGGTTTGGTTCGGTTCGGTTTAAGGTGTACTTTACTTTTAGAACCGAACCGAACCGAACCGAACCGCTTAGAAATGGTTCGGTTCGGTTCGGTTCATCGGTTCTACCTTTTTAAATCCTAAATAGATTTTTTTGAACCATAATATTCCATACATGCTTAACGTGAATGAAATTCAAGCATGACAACTCTAAAATATTAACAAAATATAAATATACTAAACATAACTACAAAAGTTAATCTCCAACTAGGGCTCCACAATACTAACAAAATATAAATATATTTAACATAACTACAATAGTTAATCTCCAACTAGGGAAAACAAATTCATGACTCTACAATCCACATAGGCAATAGCAAAATGAAACAACTTCATGACTCCACGTAAACGGATGAACTAAGAACTCCCAGAAAAAATTCCTACGGATGGAGGACTTGGTCAACTTTTACGTTTTGGTAGAAAAAGTGAAAATAGTATTGGGAATGAATTGAGAAATGAGAAAGAAGATGGAAATGAGAATTGAGAAGACAGAAGAGTGGTGTAGTCAGGACTCAGTTGTTCGGCGTGCCCTACTGCCCTAGTGTAATAGTATTATTAACATCTCTTTTTATTTTTTTAATTACATATTTACATATGTATCAATTACCTACTATACCCCTAGTTTCACATATTAGTATACTACATAGTAAGTAAGTAGTATGTAGTATTAACAAAAATCTTTATATTTCATTAGGTTCCATTGGTTCGGTTCGGTTTGAGCGGTTTCTAAACCTTTGGAAGAGTGCACCGAACCGATTGTAAATGGTTTCAGAAAATATAAACCAAACTGAACCACGAAACTAAACCGAACCGCATTTTTCGGTTTGGTTCGGTTCGGTTCCGTCGGTTTCGCGGTTCGGACCGGAACCACTTACACCCCTTTTTCCCTAGTTACCGTTTATCTTTATTATACATTATGCTCGATATTTCATGTGATTATGACAGACATGAAAAGGAAGGGTCGAAATCGGGCCCTAGGATCGAAATCGGATCTTGAAAGGAAAGCAAGGGTCGAAATCGGGCCATAGGTTCGAATTCGGATCCTTTATGAAAAATCGGTCAAAATCTGGTCAGTCAAAATCGGACTGTTTGAAAAGTTCATGTGGTCTGTGTGACCAATTACAAGTTCATGTGGTCTGTGTGGCCGAGTATCTCTTTGCATTATCTAATTTTTCATGTCTTATCGGTGTGATTTATAATTTTGGTAAATGTGTACATCTGCACAGATTTTAAATTCGTGATTGTATAGCCTAACGGTAAGTCATTTTTCTGCACAGATTTTAAATTCGTGATTGTACCTACCAACCAATAGGTTTTGAATTCGAGCTTGCCTAGTTATATTACCGACAACATTTAGTGTAGTTGGTATCCAGACCTCTTCATAAATGATTGATTTGTAGTTGATACAACGTTCAATATCAATTAAGAACGATTTTAATTTAATAATATATCACATTTGAACCACGTAAGAAAAATTATTACTGGCCATGACCCTTGAGTTGATATAGTTCCCTGGAGTTGATCTAGATTCCCATTCCATCAATTTGTCTCCTTTTTCTATTACTTATTTATTTTATTTCTCTTGTTATTTTCTACTTCATTTTGTCTTGCTCTTATAAATAATAAAGCTATTCCATGTTGTTTGTGTTGCTCGATATTGTTACATGTTAACGTTTCTTAATGGAACGTAAATAATTAATATGTTATTAAATCACCTATTCAATATATTAAAAGAATAAAAATACATTTATATTTTCGATGTAAGTAACCTTCATGGAATTAAGAAACTAAATAAAATAAAGCACCACATGAATACATTATTTAAAATCTGTTGTGATTCATAGATAAATCACAATCATTCCAAGAGTATATTATAAAGAATTTATTAATGAGAATATGTCTTATTCTATTTGTATCGGGACTTATAATGTGGTAGTGGCTGAATATTTCACTTCATTTTCCAATTTATAAATCATGCGTGTGACATTAATGAACATTAATTGAATACTTTTGTATATCAAATTTAAATTGTTGATTCCAACAGAAGAAAAGTAAAAGAGATTGTTGATCCGGAGACGAGAGTCAGGTCTAGAGGGGGGGGAATATACCTGAGTACTGTTTCTTTTTCTCAAACGCGAAGGACAGCTGAGCTGATGGATGCAACTGATGAACAGTGTCAAATAGTAACCTTCAATCGCGGGTCAGAGTGTGCCAACTACTGAGTTTCTCCTACTGACTTTAGTCAGTGGTTGATTCTCAGTCGAAGACTTAGTGCGGATAAGTGTGTGGGGCCCAGACATTCGTCTCAGTTGAAAACGTGATTTTCACAAGTTAAAAGATTTTGGCTAGTGCACTTTATGAATACGATTTATGCAAGATATGATTTTGTAAGATGTTTGTATGCAGTGCAATAAAACAGTAAACAACACAAGCAATTTTTAACGTGATTCGGATACGCGAGATCCTACGTCCACGGTCCTGCTGAACAGGAGGTCTTGTTGATTAATCTGAGCAAGCCTCAGCAAGGTATCTGTGCACTGGACAGACCCTTCTAAGTTATAGTCCTTAGCAACTTTTACAAATCAAACCTAAGTTTGAAGGGGAGGGGAATTTCTCCAACTAGGAAGGAGTTCTTACAATAAGAACAATCACTAAAAGTGAACTCCTTCGAGAATCTAAGCTATAGATATGAACTTTGAGCTTAGCTAGAGAAGAGGGATCTAAATAACTCTAGAGAGAAGAACTAAAGGTATTCTATTGAGCAAGTTCTTCGCTGGATTTATCTTGAATGCGCTAGAGTTGTTTCGAAAGCTTGAGCGTTTGTCCCTTTTATTTCCCGTGCGTGGAGCTCGGATTTTCTTCTCTATTTATAGTCGTGACCCAAGCATTTGCCTGTTGGAGAGGACGATGCCACTTGTCACAAGCTTCCAAAAAAAACGGCCATATATTCGAATTGTTGCAGCAGAGTTGTTGATATCTGTTCATGAGAGCAGCTTTAGTTGGTCAGAGCAGGTAGTGCGTTGACGCCTTCTCATTGGTCGAGGTTTGTTGTAGGTGAGATATGTCAGACATTGGTCTTCATCGGAGTTGACTCTCACTTATCCTCGTATGATCTTCTGCTGACTTTCGAAATGATGTTGAAAGCTGGGTCGTTTCCTGTCGGTTACAGTAGACTTAATGCAGTCTCTGTCTTCTTCGTCTGAGTCGGTTGATAGAGCTGTTCTACTGAGTGTAGTCAGCTGATGACTGCGAAGGTACTGAGCTTTGTACATAGGGTTCTTCTACTGGTGTTTGTCAGCTGATAAAGTGTCTTCTACTGAGCGAAGATCAGCTGATGACTTAAGAACACAAGCTCTTACACTGATGACGTGGGGTTCTGGAGAGTAAGCTTCCTACTCAAGATCAATCCAACACTTTACCCCGTAAGATAAAGAAATTGAAATCAGTCTAGCCTATTACATCATCTAGTTCTATCGACACTACACTACTGATACCAGCTGGGTTTTGGGATCTTAAATTCCATAGCATGAACACTATGATTTCCCCCAATATTATTTTACCCAATAAAATGCTCAGTATCATCTACTGACTCATAACCCAACAAAGATCAATAACATAATATGCACAATTAATTGTTAAGCAAAATTCATATATACATGCATTGTTTGTAAACTATACTGAATAAGTAAATCTTGCATTCATAACAATGGAAGACATATAGCATATATAATTGATAAATATGTTGAAAATTAAAGTGAATTAAAAATGATTAGATTTGGAAATAGAAAATGAGATGGCTACTTATGTGTACATTTTGATTCAATCGTGGCAAGCCCACTCCTTGCTTATATTAATTAGGAAAATGTGGCCTAAATAAGTGTTCCATTGAATATTAGACATATATATACATGTTCAACAATATGGAAAAAAGAAAAAGACTGGTTAGTTTTATTTGCCATCAAGTATTAGCTATAACTATAATGCTGATTGGGAATCTCAATTGCAAGTGATTAACGTTTTGAATACAATGAATTTAATAATATATAATATATTTTACAAAGCACCGCTCATCTTCGTATGGTTCAAATAAGTCTAAAAAGATTATAATATTTTACAATTAATTTTTTTTAAAGATATAATTATTATATAGTACTCCCTCCGTCCCACAATTCTTGTCCCTTATTCCTTTTCGGGACGTCCCACAATTCTTGTCCCCTTACTTAAAATAGAAATAAATTAGTCTTAAATCATTTTAATTAGTACTTGCTAATTACACAATTACTACATCACTAATTATTTCAACCTTTTTACAACTAAATACACTACTCCACCTTATTACAACTAAATACACAACTCACACCCCCATTCACATCTCAATCTCGAACCCTAGATCTGTGCCACCTTCATCTTCATCCTCCTCTAACCCTAGATCTCGCCGCCTTTTGTCGAAATGATGAACAAAGAGCCAAGCTCCGGCCTCTCCCCATCTCAAAGCACCGATTGTGGAAGTTCATCGGCTTCGTTGGCTGCGTTACGAGCGACGCTCGTCGGCGCCGCTCACACCGCGCATGATGAATTCGACCCAATGTCCGGAGTTTACATCCTCGGCCACAAGTGCAACGGATACTACGCCAAGCTGTAGAGAAAGCCCTACATTTCTGACCGGTGACGCGGAAGCCGACGGCGGCGAGAAAGAGATCTGCTCTGGGTGGAGTCAATGCTCGAATTCATTGGTCGATTTTCCTTACTCGGCCTCCTGCAGTCCAGATACACAAAGCAATTTCCATGGGTTCGATGAGTCGAGCCCTAACCGGCCTTATTTCAACGCCGGCTATGATCCCTTACGGGAGGAGACGCCGTGGCTTCCAGAAAACGAAAGCCAATACCCTGGCTTGGATGAGTCGAGCGTCGACAGACCTTATTTCGATGCCGGCTACGATCCCTTACGGGAGGAGACGCCGTGTATTCCTGAAAGTGATAGCCAAGCCAACATCGATGAGCAATCTGGCGAGAAATGTGGCTCTAACGTGCCGGATTGGGTGAGATCTTTCCCTATTTTTATTTCTGTCTTTAATACATTGATTGAATGTTGTGGAAGATGCGGTTTGCTTGGTCTAAAATGATAATACCCTGCTCACTCTATGATTAGGTGGAACATATCAGTGAAATCCATACCTTTTAAATTGAGATATGTTCCTTAGGTTTGGAAACCAGTTGTTGTTCTGGTTGCTGCTACAAGTGATTGTTTATTGTTGTTGTACTTCCTGCTCACTCTTGTTGTGATTGTTGTTGAGATTGCTTCTCACTGTAGGTGATGTCTGAAAATAGTTTATAAAAGCTGAAAACAAATGTGCATGCCATTGTGTAAGATAAGCTTGTCATAGTAACATTACATGTGAAAAGCTTATTTGGTTGTGGTTCTGAAATATGAACTATGCAATGGCAGATGCTATAAAAAATACTAATGTAGGGAATCTGTATTATACACAAATTCTATACAAAATACTACTCCCTTCGATCTGTTTCACTGACAGATGCTATACAAAATTATGCACAGATTCTATACAAAATACTACTCCCTATGTTAAATCTGTTTCACAGACAGATTTCTATACAAAAAACTTCCAAATTATAACCTCAACCTAGTCCACAACTCTTCTAACCCTTCCTCACATCCATTCTCCAACAGATATGTTATGCTCTCCCTTACCAAATCTGGAGAAACTTCCAAATATGTAGGAAGTTCATTCTGTCTGAGCAAGGCCTCTTTCCTCATATGAGGAATTTTGTAGGTATTATGCCCCTTAACATTCATTATCTCCACCATACAACACTGCAAGCTTAAGAATACCTTATTTAATGTCATAGAGGACAATTGAGAGTATGAACCAGAAACTGCATTAATTAACTCATCAACTTTGGTGCACTCTGATTCTATTTGAATGCTCTGGAGTGCCCTAAACCACCCAAGATCATTGACATTTGTGTCAGGTGAATTGGGTGGCTGTTGTACAATTCTTATGTCAAAGCCCTCTATTGTAGCTGCTGCCCTAAAGTCTGGATCAATATCTAATATGTGTGGTCGCGCATTGTCCTGTTGTATGAATATTGTTTTATCTGCTGTAGGAGGCCATGTAGATCTAATTGCAGGGAGTATCTGTGATAAAAAAATACATAAAAGTTAATAAATCAAACATGGCCAAATATAATTTTTAGAGTATGAAATTTTTGTTCTGTTACTCATGCACATGTGTTATAGATTACCTCATTTGCTGCCATTGCATTATCTATGGCAGTAATCTGTAATGGATTCAGATTCTAGGTAGAATCTGAAGTCTGCAATGTGCTGCCATCTTTGGATTTTCATATCCAAAGATGCAAACTTGTTAACTGTTTGTTTGTACAAACAATACAAGGACAATTACAACATTATTGTGCAGACACTAGTTAGAATCTGAATTGGGATTCAGGTTGTAACTTCAAAGTTTAAATACCTACAACTCTAATTCAGAATACATAAACATTACATCATACTGATCTAATACAGAATAGATGCTATACTAAATGGTCTGCTTTGCATACCTGACTTATGATACACTCTTTGATCACCTGTTTTGTTATGGATTCAATAGGTTTAGTCTCCAAAGTTCCTTTACATCGATTTTTGCTTCCTCTAACAGCTGCAACCTGTTGTGTGAAGGGAAAAATCCCTATTTTGCCATCAAACTGAACTGAACCATCTTCTGCAAATGTAGGCCTAGCAACTGCACACATGAACATCACTTTACGTATGAATTTTTTGTTACAGCGGGAGACCTATGTGGCTCCATCTCTCGTAGGAGTTAGATAGTATCCGTGTGCGGACCTTACTTAGATAGAACCATTTTTCATCTATGTGAACCGTGTTTTGCATACTCTTGAATTTAATGTTTTGCATGACTGTATTATACTCAAGTGAGTCAACTGAAAACCGTAACCTTTCTAATTGATTTTCTATTGTCAAGAATGGCTTTATTGCACTAGAGTGAGCTTTGATTAGACCATTTTTTACCCATCTCCACACCGTTGATTTGCTGCAATTGATGCCATTAGCTAGCTTCCTTATAGTGGCTCTCTTCTGCACACTCAACCTCTCTATTGCTTCTAAATCAATATGCACTGTCTTCTTATGTTTTGCAGCTTTCTTTTTAGACTGTAAGTACACTGCGTGTCCCTCATTTCTTTGTTCTTCTGCTGCGCAGCCCACAACCGGCCAACGGTCTTCGGATGACACTTGAACTTCTTCGCAGCTGCAAGCTTGATGCCTCTTGCGGGTTTACCATTGCTCTCATTCTGCATAATCCATTGGATTATGCCATTTCTCTCATCTGATGTTAAATCTTTTCTCATTTTGACTGCTCTGTTTTGGTAGAGGATTTTTGATCTTTTCTGAATTTGTGGTGGAGTATATATAGAGAATATATGTGGAGGGAATTTTGAATATTTTTTGGCTCCATTTGCTAAATTTGGAAAATCCCTCACGGCTTCTATTGTTAGCTGTTTGTGGATGATCAATTTTCGGTCATGGATATCAGTATTTTCGGTTTTGGATGCTAAATTTGGAATGATCAATTTTCGGTATTTCATGCTAGTATTTTTAATATTCTTATTGTTAACTTTTGTTCATGATAAATTTAATTTTTAAGTAGTTAATTTGATGAAATTAACTACTGTTAAATGGTAACATAAAAATCTTGGGACAAAATAATTGAATGTTTATTGTATGAAACATTAATTGCAATCAAATTAAAGAAGAGAGAGAAATTAATACAACTCACTAATTGTGAAGGGACCCACACAACTAACACCATTAACAACTCTCCTTAAATCCCGTGCCGGAAAGAAAAGGGACAACATTTGTGGGACGGAGGGAGTATGAATTAAAGCATTAAAATTATTATAATATTTTTGGTTCGGTTAACCAAGGCTCAAACCAAAAACCAAACCGAAAACCAAACTTATAATTAATGAAAACCAAATACCAAACCAAAAAGTTATGGTTCGGTTAGTTCGATTCAAATAAATTTTGTTCGATTCGGTTCGACCGGTTATTTGATCAGATTGACAGCCTTAAAGGCAAACAATACCAATTGGATTGGTAGAAAACTGGCTCTAAATTTGGTAAAGGCTAAATTATTATATAAATTCGTTAATGCATATACATGTAAGGAGAAAGTAAGGTCATCTTTTGCTTTCCGATGTGCATGTTAAGGAAAATTCATATATGCATGCATTGTTTATAAACTGTACTGAATATGTGAATCTTGCATTCATAACAACGGAAGATATATAGCATTTATAATTGATAAATAAGTTCATAATTAAAGTACATAAAAAATAATTAGATTTGGAAATAGAAAATGAGATGGCTACTTCTGTTTGTGCATTTTGATTCAATTGTGGCAAGCCCACTCCTTGCTTATATTAATTAGGAAAATGTGGCCCAAATAAGTATTTCATTGAATGATAGATATATCTGTACATGTTCAAAATAAGGAAAAAGACAAAGACTGGTTTGTCTGTATATGTCATCAAGTATTAACAATAATTGTAGTGATTACTGATTAGAAATATCGACTGCAAGTAATTAAGGTTCTAAATTTAATTTAATAATTTTTAATGCTTACTTTTTTTTATCCTTCTATTTGATTGCTATTATATTTACATGGCTTAAGGGTAAGTCATTCTTCTTCCAACCAAGAGTTTTTTAATTCGAGCTTGTCTAGTTATATTACCAGGGACGAACCAATAGGAGGCGGGCAGGGGGACAACCCAGGGCCTCGAATTTTAATGGCCCCAAAAAGTTTTTGGCCCAAACTTGCATACTACTTTTGTTTTCAATTTTGACACACAATAGCAACTTGAGCCCAAATAATATTACTATAAAAATGAATTCCTATCAAATGTCCAAAATGATAAGAACCTAAAGACAGAAAAATAGTTAAGGTAGTCGAATTAAGTGGGTTAATCGTCTATGTTAGATTTTTCAACAATAGTATAGATTAAACTTGGGTTCCTTCATTGTAATGCTATCTAAACATTAAGTCTAGAGTTGTACAACGTGCTAGGTAGTGGTTTGGTTAGGGAATAATTGGAGAATAGTTCAAGAAGTCATTAGCGACTAAGTAAGTTGGAATTTGTGCATGTACGTGTGCAATACTGTATTCTATAACTGCTTGATCCTAGGAAGTAGTTATCTCATATAAGTTACTTGAGCCGAGTCTGCCTTTCTCTATTTGTTTTCTCTCAATTTATTTTTCTGATATTTAAATTTACTTGTCTATGTAAATTCAAAATTTATGCATGGGGGCATCACCAAATTTTAATCAAAATGATAGATATAGTTGATTTCTACTATTCCGTGAGCTCGACCATGTTCTATAGTAATTATAAAATTCTGAGTATGTAAATGAATTTTATTTGGTTTGAAAACAACGACCACTAAGGTGCTATAGCACCTCTAGAATTTTGCATATATACTAAAAAGTTATAACTAATTATATTAAATGGGGTTGGTTTAGCAGATAAAAAGAATTACCTAAATGTCGTTGGTGTGAGTTTTTACCATTTTCTTCAATTACAAAATAAGAAAAACCTCTTTTGTCTAAAAAAAAAACTTTGTTTTAACACAATCACTTGAACTCCATAAAATCAACTAAAACTACACCGAGGTTGTCTTCTTCTTTTGTTTTTTAAGTTTTTAGACTACAATTTGAGACTATCCGAGATTATTTCTAGCATTTTTTTTCTTCCTTTTTAAAAAAAAATTGAAGTCTACTATCGGACAATATCACTAACTGCCATGACAAAAGCTTCGTCTAATTTCTTCTATTCGAATATATGTAAATTTGGACAAGCAAGGCATTAATTAGCGTATAAATTAATGAGTGGGAGTGATTGTCAAAGTTCATCACATGAATAGGAAAAAAGCTCAAATTGGATAAAACTTATAGAGAGCATCTTACTAGCTAGCCAGGCAATAATAATAATAATAAAACAAAAGATATTGAAATAAAATATAGTTTTAATTGGTTGTATGAATAGACAACCTTTTGCAAATTTTATTTATTGATGTATATCTGTGATATACACAATTGGAATAAAAATTGCCAACTAGTAGTACTCATATATATATATATAGGGGAGATCATATAAGAACATCCCTTAAAGTGAGAAATAGGAACAATTTATAACCATTTGATCAAGTAATTCGACGCTCCAGATCATGCCATCACTTAAAATCCCGAAATGCACCTTTAAGGCAAAAAGTTTGCACTGAGGTTATTTTTGTAATCTTGCACAATCTATTATTTTCTTTTTATCTTCTTTCCTTTCTTATAAACGTTATTTTCATTAATTCTCTTCCATATTTGAATATCATCAAGTCTAGCCCCAGATTTTACGATAACAATCGTTAATTGTGCATAGTTTCACTAATTATCGTCCTAGATCTAAGTCTCATCCCAGATTTTCCTTAATAATTTCATCTTTTCGTTATTTATAATTTATTGTGCATATTTTTCCTATTAATTGTGCATATTTTTCTTAATAATTGTGCATATTTTTTCCATTAAATGTGTGCATATTTTTCCCAATAATTGTACATTTTTTTCTCATTAATTGTGCATATTTTCTCTCATAATTGTGCATTTTGTTTTGTGAAATTGTGCATATATTTATAAATTAAAATAATCAACAAATCACTGTGACAAAGGGACGAATAACTGTTAAAGATTCGACAGAAAATAAAATTCGACAAAAAATAAAAAACTTTTGTTGTACAAAGGGGCGAATAATACTGTGACAAAGGGACGAATGACTGATCTTCAAAGGGACGAATAAAATTAGAAATCGCTGCTTTTGACCCACTGATCTTCAATTGATCTTCGTTGTCGAAATCTTTTTGGAAACCCTATTTAGAAATCTCTGATTTTCACAAATATATGCAAAATACAAACTTTATTAAGTAAATAGTGTCATATGTTATACTGAATTGTTCAATTTAAATAAAAAAAAATCCAAAAGGAAGTTTAACTTATGTAATTAAAAAAAACCTACAAATTGTATATGCATAAGGTTTTGACTAAACCGTGCATTTGAATATACATAATTGTTCATAAATTATTATTTATATAAAAAAAGGCAATCTAGACAATAATTCAAAAAATGTTCATAATTTTATACATAAGCGTGCATTTTCATATACAGAATTGTGCAGAAATCTTAATTGAGTTCTAACAAAAAAAAACCTAATTGATTCCATAAAAGATTCATTCTCAACAAAGGGGGTAAATGAAAAAAAAAAACAAAATCTGAAACCAAACTCTTAGAAAAACCCCACACCAATTCGATAAGAAAAATCAATCACAAACTGGTTGAGAAACCAATTCGATAAACCAATTCGATAAGATAAACTGTTTGAGAAATGGTTGAGAACCAATTCGATAAACCAATTCGACAAAATTTAGAACTGGTTGAGAAACCAAATCGATAAGAAAAACCAAAAACCAAAATCTGAGAATATAACGGCAGCAAGAGGAAAAATCAGAGAGGAACTTACCGCACAGTTATGCCGAAAGGGGGTTAACGAAACATAAGAATATTGAGAGAGGAACTCACCGCACAGTGAAGCCGAAAGGGGGTAAACGAAAATAAAAAACTCAGATCGATACTTTTTTCTTTATAAACAGTTCTAGGTTTTTTTTTTAAAAAACAATTGATAAAAATACCCTTTGTCCAAAATATTACAAGTATATTGTGCATTTCGGCCAAAAAAATTTAAAATGAATCTCATCCATCAATTAACATAATCTAAAGGCCTATAATTGTTCTTATTTCTCACTCTAAGAGGTGTTCCTATTTGAACCACCCCATATATATATATATATGCTAAATCAAATGAAATAAAAAGCAGTCGCATGCACATGTTATGGCATTAATTGTTCCACTAAATATACATTATGGGTATGGAAGAGATTAAGTAATAATTATTGCATTCACACTAAGCCAACAACTGTCTTACATTATTTATGCTAGTCCTAAAATCCTACGTAGTGCATGTGCATGTGCATGTGCATGGGGTGGTCTATAAATACAGTATGAGTTTCTTCTCACTGACCTGCACTGCATACAAACTCTCAACTCTCCCCTCAAGAAATGGCGGCTACCAACTCTCTCTCCCTCATCCTCACTCTCACCCTCCTCTGCAATCTCATCTCTTTCACCCTCACCCAGCCATCTCCGGTGGCTCCCCAATCACCGCCGCCTCCAATCGCTCCACGTCCGAGCGCAGATGATGGGCCCCGGTTTGCTCGGTGGATTGTAAGCCAGAGCAGCTGGGGCGTCTTGGCCAATCTAGGCCAGGACAACAGCCCTTTCAGCAACATAATCTCCTTTGCCGATGGGCAATGTAATAAACCTCATTTTTCTTTTTTCTTTTTCTTTTTATCTGTTTCTAATCATTATTATTATTATATATTTTTAGTTGCAATTGCTGGCCAATGGGACTGCCGAAGCCGAGTTCGGCCAGGATGCGCTCTTTCAGAAGCATCCTCAGCTGAAGGGTCATTAAATCAACTTAATTACCTATTCATATAATTAATTTGTTTGGTATGTTATTAATTAACTTTTTTTTTATTCATTTCAGGTTTCCCACTACAGATGATGACATTCAACGTTTTCAAGATGGTGATTAATAACATATCGCTGGTCACAAAACCAGCTCCTAGAGTATACCCAACCTTGGATGCATACTTCCATGTTCAAACTTGAAAATTGTTAGATTTCATGTATGTTTCTTTAATAAAAAAATCAAGTTATTCCATGTCTACTGTTTTGTCTTGCTAGATCTTCTTACATATTAATATTTTTAATGGCAATATGTATATATAAAGAATAAACATTAATTAATATTTTAGTTACAAGTACCCTTCCTTGAATTAAGAAACTAAATAAAATAAAGCACCACATTAATGCATTATTCAAAATCTGTTTTGATTCAAATATAAATCATAATCATTCCAAGAGTACAGTATAAAGAATTTATTAATGAGAATAATTCTATTCTATTTGTATAGGGACTTATAATTTGGTAGTGGTTGAATATTTCACTTCATTTTCCAATTTACGAATCATGTGTGTGACATTAATGAACATTAATTGAATACTTTTGTAATTGTTGATTCCAATACACGAAAATTAAAAAAATCAATAACATAATATGCACAATTATTGTTAGTTCTTTCATTAAAAGGCCAATTGGATTGGAAGAGAAGTGGCTCTAAACTTGGAAAAGGCTTAAATAGTATATAAATTCATTAATGCAGATATATGTAAGGAGAAAGTAAGGTATTCTTCTTGTTTCTGATGTATATGTTAAGGAAAATTCATATATGCATGCATTGTTTGTAAACTATACTGAATATATTTAAATCTTGCATTCATAACAATGGAAGATATATAGCCTAATGGTAAGTCATTTTTTGTTTTATTTTTTTATTTTATTTTTTTATCCTTATATTTGATTGCAACTACATTAGCATAGCCTAATGGTAAGTCATTTTTCTACATAGATTTTGAATTTGAGATTGTTAGTACCAACCAATAGGTTTTGAATTCGAGCTTGCCTAGTTATATTACCGACAACAATTAGTGTTGTTGATACAACGTTCAATATCAATTAAGGTCGATTTTAAATTAATAATATGTCACATTTTGTCACATTTTTCTATTAATTATTTCTTTTATTTTTCTATTTATTTTCTACTTCGTTTTGTCTTGCCCGTATAAATAATAAAGCTATTCCATGTTGTTTGTCTAGCTCGATATTGTTAAATGTTAACGTTTCTTAATGGAAAGTAAATAATTAATATGTTATTAAATCATCTATTCAATATATAAAAAGAATAAAAATACATTTATATTTTCGTTGTAAGTAACCATCATGGAATTAAGAAACTAAATAAAATAAAGCACCACATTAATACAATATTTAAAATCTGTTCTGATTCAAATATAAATCACAATCATTCCAAGAGTATATTATAAAGAATCTATTAATGAGAATATGTCATATTCTATTTGTATCCAGACTTATAATGTGGTAGTGGTCGAATATTTTACTTCATTTTCCAATTTATGAATCATGCGTGTGACCTTAATGAACATTAATTGAATAATTTTTTATATAAAATTTAAATTGTTGATCCAATTGAAAAAAATTAAAAAGGTCAATAACATAATATGCACAATTAATTGTTACTTCTTTCATTAAAAGTAGGGGTGTCAAATTGGTCTAACCAAACAAAACCAAACCAAAATTTCGAGTTAACCGAAGTTTTGGTTATCTATTTTACAAAACCAAATATCAAACAAAAAAAAATCGGTTCGATTTGGTTATTAACCCAAAATTTCGGTTTTTGTCGGAATGATTTCGGTTATAACCAATAAAGAAAAAGAGAAAGAAAAAAACAATTGACGATAAGTGATGTAACGCCCCGACCCCCACGAAGGATCACAGAGGTCGAGTCGCCACAGAAAAATGCTTACAAAAATATATTTGTAAACCATTTTGCTAAGGTTAAAATATTTCTTTAATTACTATGTAATTTAATACGAAAAATTAATAAGAAAGATCAGCACTTTATATAGAAATATATATCATATTCAAAAGTAATTGCAATCTCAAAAGTTAACAAAACAATTACCTCGTAATCACTATATCTACAGAAGTGCAAAACATCCACAATTTATCCCCCTCCTCAGCTCTTTCCGTCGCCATTTGCCTCTCAACCTGAAAACATTTGAGAACATTTGGGTTGAGTACTAATGTACTCAGTGGGTATGGCAGTTCAAAAATATTTAAAACAGTTTATCCATGAATGAAATACGTATTGGAAGGTTTTGAAAAGAAACTGCTCCAACCATACAAAACTTAATATTCTGGGTGCACACATTTGTGTCACATTTTCCGTTACTTCTACCACATCATTCTCATATCTGGGGCCTTGGCCCTCGAGTCGAAACTCGAGGGGTCCCTCATATCATGTTAGTACTTCTACGAGTATTCTAGTAGCAAGCATACAGATTATGACCTATATAACGATATTTAATAGTCATTAAGTTAAGGCAATGTCATAGCTATATTCTATTAAACTTGTGCGGAAGACCTATATTAAAAGGGTTCCACAGATCATGGTTTGACTTCATAAATTCTAATATTGTATATATAAATTCATTAATGAGTCTAGATTATACCAGAACTGGTTTCATGCTAAAATAATAAATCCTCTAAGAGTTATAACCAAAACAGTACCCACTATACTAACAGGGATAGTTTCTGTCCTATTATAATTTGTGGGACCAAAAGTGCTTTAAAATTTTTAGAATTCGACACACGCTTAGGGGACATGTAGAGGAATACCATACAAAAATTTTACTCTCTATGGAGAAGTGACGACTTCAGGAAATACAAAACCGTTTCCACAAAAGCCACTCTACTGAATGAATGACTCCGATTAACTATCGAAAGTGTATATTAAACTGATTTTACCTGCATGGATTAAAAATAAAAAAAAATATTTTTACAAGTATCTATGTGTATAAAGTATTTAGGAAAAAGAATCAAGTCAAGATCATTTATTTGGAGTGAGATATAAACGTTTTACTAAGCCCTATCCCGGATGCATGGTTTTTTGGCAGCATAGAAGTGTAAACTCATTAAAAATATAAAGAATTGTCCAAAAATCACCAAACTTTACAGAGATCTTAAAAGAATCCTAAATTTTGACACTATAATTTTTCTGGAAATTTTCAAGTAACAAAAAGGTCGAGTAATTGGCTTTGAAACTCACGGCGGAATCGTAAAACTCGAAAATACGTTTTGCCTAGAATCTCTCTACTTATGTGAGATCTTTCATAACCTTACATGATTATCCTAGGGAACGTTATGCATGTAGCATGCAATGCATCTCTGAGAACATTTGAGTTATGAGAAACATAATAGAGAATTTAAGCCAAGAGAATTACTTCTTATGTTAACATTTCCACATGCGGCGTCATATCCCTTCATGCATGAACGATTCGTACCAAATCTCAACCCATCAACAGCAAGATCGACCTTATCCAATCTCAAAAACATCACGTTCGTCGCAAAAGGAAGAAAAAGAGTGCAATATAACAAGGTGAAACAGATACTTACTTGATGTAAAAGCTAGATGGTAACAAGTATTTTAAGGGGTATGGTCATGATTGTCTACTATGTAGCCTATTAGTAACCTTTGTGCATGGAAGGCATGTAGAAGGTGAATTGGAAATGTGAATAGTTCCCCAACATGAACTACTACAATGCATGTCTATTCCATTTGATTGAAACAAGCTTTGTGCTTGCACTACTACAATGCATGTCTATGCTCACATCATCCCTTCACTAAGTTGTCTCTCTAGTGGGTGGCATGCTCATGCATGTTGAGATGGTAGTTCCTCCATGTGGTGAATCTTTTACATGCAACTAGGAGAGAATACTTCACGAATCGATATATATATATATATATATATATATATATATATATATATATATATATATATATATATATATATATATATATATATGGTGTGGGTCTTGTGAGAACCCTCCCTATTTGTGAGAACTAGGAACTAATCATGGCCTTAGATTTCATTAATTTAATGGTCCAAATTTAAATTTTGTTTTCAAATATTTTTAATTATAATTTTAATTTATTTATTTAATGAAGGTTAAGATTATACATCATATATATATATATATATATATATATATGATGTATATGTATATGTATATATATATATATATATATATATATATATATATATATGATGTATATGTATATGTACACCTAGTTGTTATTTCGAGCATGTAGTGACTTAATTACTCATATAATGATACCTATAATCTTATAAGTACACTATACATGAATACCGATTTTCTATAGCATGATGTGTTACTCTTATGGAAATAAGGTACGATGGTGACATTTTACGGTACTTGATTTGCTCCTAAGCTTAAATACTGATTCGTAATATATAAATTTACGGGTTATTACACTCCGTCTCCCTTAAAATAAATTTCGTTCTCGAAATTTGCATACCTTCATAGGATAGTTTAGGATATAGCAAGTTGATTCTCTCCTCCGACTCTCATGTAGCTTCCTCTTGATCATGGTGATTCCACATGACTTTGACTAATGATATTTGCTTGTTTCTTAACACTTGAACCTTGCGGTCAAGGATTCGTACTTGTTTCTCTTCGTAGCTTAAGTTCGGGTTCAGTTGTACATCTTCATGCTTGATCACGTACTTGGGATCATATATATACTTTCGGAGTTCAGAGACGTGAAATACTTTAGCTATTGTTCGAGTATTCGTTAGTCATCCAGAAACTTACATTCTCTAAATATCCATCTCCACGTCCACTCACAATTATCTTCCTCAAATCGAATCTAGTTGAATATGACTTAACCTTCATTCGAATCTACTACATATATGTCACAAAAGAAAGAGTGTCATGTATACATAAATCAAAGGATACCCTCAATGAGTTAATAATTACCGGTGACGAAGTGATGATATGAGTATTATGTGAATATAGTACCAATTTACACCGATTATATCTTTGAAGGAAAGAGTTTCAACGATGAATTAAACAAATATCCCAATGCGATCCGAAAGGAATAGTTAGAATAATTTTAGGGATCAAGCATCAAGATGGATTGTAATCAATATAGCAAGGCTCAAAAGAACATTCTTTGGGTCCGAAAGAAAAGGGTGACACTATTAATCATGGATTTTGTCACATGATACTTCAATCGAATGAAAATAAATATATGTAATGATAATTAACAGTAATCAAGTATCGAGATGGATTCTGAGAAAAATATGAAACCAAAGTATTCCTGCTATATCATCAAAGCAAAAGATTTGATGAATGTAAGAATCAAAATTAATACTTCGACGAGGTTAGAAACCGAAGGAATAATAGGGTTTACTGATAAGGCTACCTTCCTCCTGGTGTGTTGTCGCGGCTCCGATTGTTGCTCCCGTGTCGGATCTTCCGATCCGTGTCCCGGCCTTTTTCTCCCTACGGGTGGTCGGAGATCTCGAAGAAAATAAATTTATTCTCTCTCTATAAACTCACGCCACTCTCGATTTTTATGAATCAATTGTGTGAGTTTCTGAACAGAATACTAATATATATAGGCTTCAAAAACCTATATAATATTAATATATTTGTAGCCCATTAATTTAATTATAATCCAATGGGCTTCTATTAAATCAGCCCATAATATAATTAATTAATTTATTGGGCTACTAATATTTATCAATTAATTGGCCCAACCAATTAATTCCAGATAAATAACATTATTAAATAATGTAAAATACATTAATCCATTAATAATGAATTCTGAGAGATAATAAATTACTAGGCAACTAATTGGGCCAGATCAAGGATCCAATACAAGAAATAAAGCCGGGCCTCCAATTAATTAATTATCCATGCTCAGCCCAGAGCAAAATTAATTAATTAACACAGATTCATTCCACTAGAGAATCCGTGCTGACTTACCCCTTTATCCCAATTTGAGCAAGGTCTTGTATTTTAGACTTAATCGATCTCCGTATTTAAGATAGAAATATCCGTTAATTAATTAAGCTTACTTACTGCTTAAATTAATTAACATCTTGTATTCCTGAGTAGTACCACTCGACCTTATTAACACACCTGAACTTAATCAACCGGCCGGGTTTAGTGTGCTAATCCTTTCGAGTTCCTCAGGGGATATTATCAACCCATTCCTGGGATACGGCCGCAAGATACGGACAACCGACGTCGAGCCACAAATGACTACTAACACCCAAGATACGTAGATCCGGTCGCTCATTGGACGTTCACCATAGTAGGTCAAAGTGATAGATAGCCAAATGCACTCAGCTGAAGTCTTACCAAGCTTAAGACTAGCTAAGTCACCGAGATCTTGGTTTTCCACTAATGTCAGTTAGGAAAACACATCTCACTGTGATCCGTCAATACACCACCTTAAGTGTACCAGTAAAGACAAGCAGCTAAGACAAGCCACTTCTTATCTAAACTGCAGCTTAAACCGACAACTTCATCCTTAAGTTGTCTCAGCTGTGTTAACTGTTTATATCTTGTTAGTTCAACCAATTTGTGTTGTCTTCTGTGATACCCGACACACCACACAAATCTAACTATTATACAAGATAAAGTATAACATGTGCAAATATACATATTTATCAGATAGGAGAATAAAATAGTGGTAAGGACAAAAACACATTGTATACAAGCATAAAAAGTGCTTCCAGTATACAAAATCCCAACAATTCTCCCACTTATACTAAAGTAAACTTTTAGTATACAATGTGTCTATATCTCAGCTATCTAGGTACAAACTAGTACCCAGCTATATGTTAGCTATCTATCCTATCTATCACGACATCTTCTCCCACTTATACAAAAGTTTCTGTAGTCCTAAGTAGGGCATCTCTACCATCCCAAAGCCACGAACATGCTTCTCGTAAGCGGGGAGTGGTAAGCTCTTCGTGAAAGGATTAGCTAGGTTGACTTCAGTTCCAATTTTGTCAATCACCAGGTCACCTCGATTTACGAATACTCGTATAATATGGTACTTCCTATCTATGTGTTTAGACACCTTGTGAGATCTAGGTTCCTTAGAATTTGTTACTGCACCCGCATTATCACAATAAATCGTGATCGCCTTAGGCAAATTCTGAACAATATAAAGATCTTGGAGGAAATTCTTGAGCCAAACCGCCTCTTTCGAAGCTTCACGAAGCGGCCACATACTGCGCTTCCATGGTTGAGTCCGCAATGCATTTACGCTTTGCACTCCTCCATGAAACGGCTCCACCTCCCAAGGTAAACACATAACCCGAGGTAGACTTCTTCTCGTCTGACTGGTCAGCCTGGAAATCCCATTCTGTATAACCCAAAGACACTAGGCGTCGACGGGTAAACAAGCCTATAATCTCTAGTCCGTTTAAGGTACTTGAGAATATACTTGACCGCAGTCCAGTATTCCTTTCCAGGGTTAGACTGATATCTTGAGACCATGCCTACGGCATATGAGATATCTGCTCTTGTACAAAGCATCGCATACATAAGGCTACCGGCGGAAGCATATGGTAGTTGCCTCATACTTTCTATATCTTCGAGGCGTTTTCGGGCACTCGATTCTTGGATAGAAAAATGCCATGTCCGAAAGGTACTAAACCTCTCTTGGCTTTTGCATGCTAAAAGAGCAATAACGGTGTCAATGTAGGACACTTGTGAGAAGCTTAACATCCTTTTTTTCGGCGATCTCGAATAACCTTGATCCCAAGGATGTAAGCAGCTTCACCTAAGTCCTTCATTTGAAACTGCTCGGATAACCACGTCTTTACATCTGATAACACTTCAACATTATTGCTAATGCGAAGGATGTCATCTACGTAAAATGCAAGAAACACCACTGATCCGTTAACACAAATACGTTACACACACCTCGTTAGGACGGGATACAAATCCATAGGATTTGACTACTTCGTCAAAACGCCGGTGCCATAACCGGAAATCTTGCTTAAGTCCATGAATAGACTTCTTAAGCTTCCAAATTAGATGCTCTTCGCCCTCCTTCACATAACCATCTGGCTGTTTCATGTAGATGTCCCTACCTTTTTCAAGGTGACCGTTTAGGAATGCGGTTTTGACATACATTTTCCAGACATCTAGGTTCATGTGAGCTGATATGGCAAGGAGAATCAGAATGGACTTGATGATTGCTACAGGCGAGAAGGTGTCTTCATAATCGATACCTTCTTTCTGGGTAAAACCCTTCGCCACTAGCCTGGCCTTAAACGCCATGATCTCTTCATTCGGTGCTCTCTCTTTCTCTTGTATACTCACTTACTACCAATAGCATTGCAGCCCTCAGGTAGTTCAGTGATCTCGTATACATCCATATCAGTTATGGACTCAAATTCTGAGTCCATGGTGCATCTACATCTCCCACTGCTTCGTTGTAAGTCCAGGGATCCACGGTATCTTGTTCATCTGCCAGGAGATAATTAAACGTCTCCATAGTGAACATATACCGATCAGGTGTAAATATCACCCTCCCACTACGTCGAACAGTGTCAGGAGCTGTGTTAACAGATTGTGCAGTTACTCGTGGAGTACTACCTTGCACAACTGGCTGTTCAAGTGGAACCCGACCACCTTGTAATTCCTCAAGGATGATGTCGACTCGAGATTTTTGGTTACTAATGTAATCCTCTTCTAAGAACCGAGCGTTAGGGCTAACAACGATCTTCAGTTCTTTAGGATCATAAAAGTATCCACCTTTCGTTTCCTTAGGATGCCCTATGAACAACATCACTTCTGAACGTGATTCCAATTTGTCGGCCTGCCTATTTAGCACATAAGCGGGATAACCCCAAATCCTTAAGTGGTGCATACTTGGGTTTGTGCCCGCTCCACAACTCGAAAGGGATCTTTTGTACCGACTTGGAATGCACACGGTTCGGCAAGTATGCTTTGCAGCTCTAGGGCATATCCCCAAAAGAAAACTGGCAAAGTTGCATAACTCATCATCGACCGAACCATCTCTAAGAGACTTCGGTTCCTTCTCTCTGACACACCATTCTGCTGAGGCGTGCCCGGTGATGTCAGCTGGGATGTAATCCCACATTCTGTCAAGTAGTCCTTGAACTCGTTGGACTGGTATTCCCCACCACGATTAGATCGTAGTGTTTTGATTTCTTTACATAGCTTCTTCTCCACTTCTGCCTTGAATTCCTTAAAGGTTTCAAAGCAATCCAACTTGTGGCGAAGAAGGTAAACATATCCATACCTCGAGTAATCGTCAGTAAATTTGACGAAGTACTCATACCCTCCACGAGCTTGTGTAGACATAGACCCACACAAGTCAGAATGTATCAAACTTAATGCTTCTGTGGCTCTATAACCCTGTGCCTTCAAAGGCCTAGTCATCATCTTTCCTTCCAAACAGGTTTCACAAGTTGGAAACGGTTCAATCTTGGAGAGACTCCAATGATCCATATTCCACCAACCTCTGAGTCCTGTTAAGATTGATGTGACCTAGTCTTAAGTGCCATAGATAAGTTTGGTTTACCTTAGAAGACTCTTTCCTCTTCTAAGGATTTGATGATGAGGAAGCAATATTAACAGAACTACGCGGTTTACAAGTAAGAGTATATAAAGATCCGTTTAATGGTCCACCACAGATAAAATCATCGTCTTTCATGATAGAAACTTCACTATCAAAACTTGATTTATAACCATCCATGGTGCGAGTTTTGAAACGAAATAATGTTTCGCCTAAACTCAGGCACATATTAAACATCTTTAAGTACTAAAACAGAACTATCAAAAGATAGATTTAAATCTCCAATGGCAATTGCAGGAACTTTCAATCCATTGCCCATTGAGACTACCACCTCGCCATTGCTCAATTACCTTTTCTACAAGAAACCTTGCAAGGTGTAACAAACATGAACAGTTGCCCCCGAATCCACTACCCATTCATGGGTAGAAGAGGAAACCAGAACAGTTTCAGTTACAAGTGCGACTCGCGTCTCCTTCTGTTTTGCCTTGACATCTGGATTATAATTCTTCCAGTGTCCTTTCTTACCATTCTTGAAGAACCTTCCTTTCTCCTTTGACATTTGCATGTCGCCGGTAAGGACCGTCTTCTTACTCCCACTTGCTCTTCTTGAAATGTCCACCCTTTACTGTTCTTTTTACGGTTTCCGCATTTCAGAGGATTCCTTGAACTACTAGGGATATTCAAGACTTGAGCACTCTTGCCCTTTTCTATAACCTCTTTGACCGCTACCAAAGATTTGAGTAACATACTCATAGTAAACTCATTCTTAGACATAGCGGTCCTAAAAAAAGAAGTTCTTATAGAACCTTTGCAGAACATTTATTGGGAAGGTAAGATATCTCTTCCACTTTGTAAAATTATTTAAAATTGTAAACCCGTTAGGGTTTGGTTGGTGAGATTTGTTTAGGAACTCGAAATTAAAGTTTTTCGAACGGACATATACGAAAAAATATAAATTAAAAGCATGTATAAAATTAATATTTGCACATAATTCGTAATTAACAATCATTGTAACCTTTTGAAAAACCAATGATGTTAAAAACTTCGAACCGCTCTAGGAATTTCACTAGCAAGCCACGCAGGTGGACGTTTACTAGCGTAACCCTAAACCAAGCTATTTACCTAGCTCTTTAATTCCAATCCACGTCAAGGTTCTTAAGACGAATGAAATTAATAGTTCGATATCCTGGACCATGTCACTATTAAAACGCGGGAAGGGACTTCGAGGGAAGTGAATTGTACCTGCGGTGACATCTAAGCATTGACCATTAATTTGACCAAATAGAATCAAATCCTTGAAATTGACATACTTACTCGAACCATGCCGCATTCAATTTGATCTAATTAGCCATCCTATTTAATTATTATCTTCTAGAGTACTCGTGTTTACTAGGCACGCAAGCCACGCAGGTGGACGTTTACGGCTTCGCTCCCACTACTCAATAATAATCAAATATTATTTTGGAAAACTCATCTCACAAAACTGGTAGCTCAAAAATGCAAGCAAGCCACGCAGGTGGACGTTTACTTACATAATCTTACTACTTTCGTGTAGAGTCCAATTAATGGAGGTCCGATTAAGTGTTTAATATCCAAATTAATGGAATCTAATTAAACATTTAATTTTAAAGTTGCTTAGTCTTTTTGTTCAAAAGGTTTGTAACGAATCATGCAATCACACATAATTCCTAAAGCATGCAATTTCTAAACGCACATAATAAAACGTGCTCGCGAAAAATAAAACATGTTTTAATAAAGACATAAATCCTATTTACATGCTTTTCTAAGCGCAATTAATCATATAATTGCATGCTAAAGCATAATTAAAAATAAATACGCAAATAGGAAATATAAAAACGTTATCGGGCTTTTAAAAACACGTAATTCCTAACTATTACATATCCCGATCATGATACAGATCCTCGAAATCTTCGAATCTGAAAACTGCTCCGAAAACTGCCGTCGCCACGTCAGCATGGGTCTGCCACGTGGCAGTCACGTGGCGCACACGTGGATGCTGACTCAACTAGGGCTGATGTAGCGGCCACGTCACCGCCACGTCATCATCGTCTTCTTCGGCGAGAAGTCGCCGCCGCCCGACGCTCCAGGCCGCGCCGCTGCGCGCGTCGGCCGAGGGAGGGTCTGCCGCGGCCTCCCACCCCTCTCCGTCCGGCCGCCGTCGCCGGAAAACGGGCCGGGAACGCGCGCAGCCGCGCGTTCTGCGCCTGTCGCTGCGCCGCGGCAGCCGCCGCCTCCCTCCACCTCGTTGATCGTCCCCGCCCCTTCCAGATGTCTTTGAGACGTCTGGGCTGTGAATAACAGCCACCTGGAGCCGCCGCCGCGGCTGTTTTCTGCACGATAAATCGCGCCTCCGCCGCCGCCGCCTTCGCCGCCCGAATTCTCCCTTTCCGAACCGCGATTCGATCAATTGAAAGAGGGGAAACGTAATTAGAACACTCACGACCACCGGGTAACGGATTCCGGCTGAGATTAGTTCCTCAATTTCCCGAATTTCAAACGATTCGCCGGAACGAATTCATAACGAGCAGCGAACTTCAGACGTTAATTCCGGTCGCATCCGGGATCGGATGATCCCATACGACCTATCAACGCGAAGCTCATAAGACGAGGATTCCATAGGTCCAAGCCTATCGGAAATCCGACCCCGGAACCGCCGGGAATCGCCGCCGCAAAATGCGGCGGAACCCTAGAAAACTAGGGTTTCCTGGCCAATTTGGGAATTTCTGGACAGCACGACCACTTCTCCTTTCCGACGCTATTCCGGACAAACCAGAAATCGGAACAGGTCGTGCGACCTATCCAGACGAAGCTAACGCGAAGACGAACAAACCTATCCGCACAGATCGGAAGGATACTGTAGCACGCGCGCTCACGCGCTGTCACAAGTTGGCGCCCGTGTTCTGCCAGAAACAAAGTTTTCGCCCTTCCGCTCCGTCGCGCCTCGATTTTCGTGCCAATCGGACCAATTACAGTACAAAAAATAGTACAATAACATAGTACATTGATCCTATCAACTACTCGTGGATTTTCTCACGAGAAAAACGTTACAACGGGGTCAAAACAGTGGCTCGCAGGCCGCCCCAAACACGAAATAGCCCGATAACGACGAAATAAAACCTAATTATGCAACAATCATAGCCTAAACCAGGCTCTGATACCAATTGAAGGAATAATAGGGTTTATAGTAAGGCTACCTTCCTCCTGGTGTGTTGTCGCGGCTCCGATTGTTGCTCCTGTGTCAGATCTTCTGATCTGTGTCCCGGTCTTTTTCTCCCTCTGGGTGGTCAGAGATCTGAAGAAAATAAATTTATTCTCTCTCTATAAACTCACGCCACTCTCGATTTTTATGAATCAATTGTGTGAGTTTCTGAACAGAATACTAATATATATAGGCTTCAAAAACCTATATAATATTAATATATTTGTAGCCCATTAATTTAATTATAATCCAATGGGCTTCTATTAAATCAGCCCATAATATAATTAATTAATTTATTGGGCTACTAATATTTATCAATTAATTGGCCCAGCCAATTAATTCCAGATAAATAACATTATTAAATAATGTAAAATACATTAATCCATTAATAATGAATTCTGAGAGATAATAAATTACTAGGCAACTAATTGGGCCAGATCAGGGATCCAATACAAGAAATAAAGCTGGGCCTCCAATTAATTAATTATCCATGCTCACCCAGGAGCAAAATTAATTAATTAACACGAGATTCATTCCACTAGAGAATCCGTCTTGACTTACCCCTTTATCCCAATTTGAGCAAGGGCTTGTATTTTAGACTTAATCGATCTCCGTATTTAAGATAGAAATATCCGTTAATTAATTAAGCTTACGATCTTGCTTAAATTAATTAACATCTTGTATTCTTTGAGTAGTACCACTCGACCTTATTAACACACCCGAACTTAATCAACCGGCCGGGTTTAGTGTGCTAATCCTTTCGAGTTCCTCGGGGGATATTATCAACCCATTCTCGGGATACGGTCGCAAGATACGGACAACCGGTCCCGAGCCACAAATGACTACTAACACCCAAGATACGTAGATCCGGTCGCTCATTGGACGTTCACCATAGTAGGTCAAAGTGATAGATAGCCAAATGCACTCAGTGAAGTCTTACCAAGCTTAAGACTAGCTAAGTCACCGAGATCTTGGTTTTCCACTAATGTCAGTTAGGAAAACACATCTCACTGTGATCCGTCAATACACCACCTTAAGTGTACCAGTAAAGACAAGCAGCTAAGACAAGCCACTTCTTATCTAAACTGCAGCTTAAACCGACAACTTCATCCTTAAGTTGTCTCGAATATGTTAGCTTGTTTATATCTTGTTAGTTCAACCAATTTGTGTTGTCTTACGTGATACCCGACACACCACACAAATCTAACTATTATACAAGATAAAGGATAACATGTGCAAATATACATATTTATCAGATAGGAGAATAAAATAGTGGTAAGGACAAAAACACATTGTATACAAGCATAAAAAGTGCTTCCAGTATACAAAATCCCAACAGAAACAACATATAGAATAATCATCAAGGATCAAACTACATGATGAGTTATGTCCAATATAGAATGAGAGAAAGTCAACTATAAAGAAAAACAAGGGTAGGGGTTCAAAGAAAAGGAGGATATTGCCAATTCATATTTTCAACAGATTTCTAACAAATACATAGAAATATCATCTCGGATCAAGTATCAATATAAATGGGGGGTGAGTTTAGCACCAAGGTGGTACAACTGTTTAGTCAAAATAAAATGAGTGAAAGTATGCAACAAAAGGAACAACCTTGTCAATCTTATAGTAGCAATATGATCATTTACTAGTTTATATAGTTGCACGTCTACTCCTTTAAGTTCAAGTCTTCATCAGATCCGCTTCCTCAACGTTCAAATTCGAGTGTCTGAATGTATCGGGGGTTTATCATATGATACCATAAAATACCAGTGTCTCACTTATACCTTTGCCTTTGCATCATGCTGTTCAACATCGTATGATCGTGATCAACTATTTTAAGCCTATTAAGTTCTTGGAGATGCTCCGCGAGAACTATTCTGACTCTGTTTGCACTCTTGAGGGATCTTCAGCAGTGATATTTATAAAATGACCTCAGGTAAACATAACGATATTTTATAGTCATTAGGTTAAGGCAATGTCATAGCTATATTCTATTAAACTTGTGCAGAAGATCTATATTAAAAGGGTTCCACAGACCATGGTTTCACTTCATAAATTTTAATATTCTATATATAGATTTCTTAACGAGACTAGATTATAACAGAATTGGTTTCATATTAAAATAATAAATCCTCTAGGAGTTATAACCAAAACAATACCTATTATAATTTAGCTACAATTGTGGGACCAAAAGTGCTTTAAAATTTTTAGAATTCGACACACGTTTAGGGGATATGCAGAGGAATACCATATCAAAATTTCACGCTCTATGGATAAGTGACGACTTGAGAAAATACGAAGCAGTGTCCACAAAAATCAGGCTCTACCGAATGCATGGCTCTAATTAACTAACGAAAGTTTATATTAAACCGATTTTACTTTCATGGATTAAAAATACAAAATAAATATGTTTACAAAGATCTACGAGTATAAAGTATTTAGGGAATAAAATCAAGGCAAGATAATTTTTTTGGAGTGAGATATAAACGTTTACTAAGCCCTATAACGGATGCATGGTTTTTTGGCATCATAGAAGTGTAAATTCATTAAAAATATACAAAATTATCCAAAAATCACCAAACTTTACAGAGATATTAAAAACATCCTAAATGTTGTCTCTATAGTTTTTCTAGAATTTTTCAAGTAACAAAAAGATCGAGTAATTGGCTTTAAAACTCACGGCGGAATCGTAAAACTCGAAAATACGTTCTGCCTAGAATCTCTCTACTCTAATCGGATTTTAAACAAAATCTTGCTATCCATATTGGACCTTGTGTGAGATCTATCATAACCTTACATGATTATCCTAGGGAACATTATGCATGTAGCATGCAATGCATCTCTAAGAACATTTGAGTTGTGAGAAACATAATAGGGAATTTAAACCAAGAGAATTACTTCATATGCTAAGATTTCCACATGCAGCCTCATACCCCTTCATGCATGAACGATTCGTACCAAATCTCAACCCATCAACAACTCGATTGACTTTGTCCTATCTCAAAAACATCATGTTCGTCACAAAAGGAAGAAAATGAGTACAATATAACAAGGTGAAAGAGATACTTACTTAATGTATTACACTAGCTACTAAGAACTCCTAAGACTTGCTTCCCTCCCAAGCCGATGCAACAAGATGAAGAGGAAATCTCACTAAGCTTGTGTTTTTGGTATAGAATCAAGCTAGATGGTAACAAGTATTTAAAGGGGTATGGTCATGATTGTCTACTATGTAGCCTATTAGTAACCTTTGTGCATGGAAGGCACATAGAAGGTGAATTGGAAATGTGAATAGTTCCCCAACATGAACTACTACAATGCATGTCTATTCCATTTGATTGAAACAAGCTTTGTGCTCATGCATGTACTACAATGCATGTCTATGCTCACATCATCCCTTCACTAAGTTGTCTCTCTAGTAGGTGGCATGCTCATGCATGTTGAGATGGTAGTTCCTCCACGTGGTGAATCTTTTACATGCAACTAGGAGAGAATACTTCACTAATCCTTTATATATATATATATATATATATATATATATATATATATATATATATATATATATGAACAACTAGTTGTTATTAATTACTCAATTAATGATACCTATAGTGTCACAAATTAGGACTATATTCTAATATGGTAACGTAGTTTACTATATGATTGTCTAGAAATCTCTCTTAGTACGAATATATTTACGGCCTATACTAGTTTAGTCGAATAATGTGACGCGACTATCTAAGACCACACTAATGTATAATGCTACAAGTACACTATACATGAATACCGATTTTCTAAGGCATAATGCATTACTCTTATGTGAATAAGGTACGACGGTGATATTTTTATGCTACCCGATTCGCTCCTAGGCTTAAATATTGATTCGTAATATATAAATTTACGAGTTATTACAAGTGAAAATTACGGATTTACGGACATACGGTAATTGAGGTTGACAAGTTAAATTATTCTTACACTTTGGTACAATAAGTAGAGCTCACTAGCCGAAAACCTCGAAACAATTCCGATGTTGCCTATGAAAACAAATTAAGTTATAAGCTAAACTTGGATAAATGAATTTAACAATATATAATATATTATACAAAGCTCCGCTCATCTTCGTATGGTCCAAATAAGTCTAAAAAAGATCATAATATTTTATTATGAATTTTTTTAAAAGATATAATTATTATATAATACGAATTAAAACATTAAAATTATTATAATATTTTCGGTTCGGTTTGGTTCGGTTAACCAGTGCTTAATCCAAAAACCAAACCGAAAACCAAACTTATAAATAATAAAAACCAAATACCAAATCGAAAAGTTATGGTTCGGTTTAGTTCGATTCATATAAATTTGGTTCGATTCGATTTGGCCGGTTATCTGATCAGATTGACAACCCTAATTAAAAGGTAAACAATACCAATTGGATTGGTAGAAAACTGGCTCTATATTTGGTAAAGGCTAAATTATTATATAAATTCGTTAATGCATATACATTAAGGAGAAAGTAAGGTCATCTTCTGCTTTCCGATGTACATGTTAAGGAAAATTCATAAGTGCATGCTTATGTTTGTGCATTTGATTCCATCGAGGCAAGCCCACTCCTTGCTTATATTAATTTGGAAAATGTGGCCTAAATAAGTATTCCATTAAATGATAAACATATATATACATGTTCAACAATAAGGAAAAAAGAAAAAGACAAGTTTGTTGTATTAGCCATCAAGTATTAACTATAACTATAGTGATTACTTATTGGGAATCTCAATTGCAAGTGATTAAGGTTCTGAATATAATTCACTAGTTTTCACGCTTTTTTTTTTTTTTTTTTTATAATATCCTTCTATTTGTTTGCTACTACATTTGCATAGCCTAATGGTAAGTCATATTTCTACACAAATTTTGTATTCGAGATTGTTACTACCAACCAATAGGTTTTGAATTCGAGCTTGACTAGTTATATTACCGACAACATTTCTTGTAGTTGGTATCCACACCTCTATATAAATGATTGATTTGTAGTTGATACAACGTTCAATGTCAATTAAGGCCGATTTTAAATTAATAATATATCACATTTGATTTCTAGATAAATTTGAACCACAGAAGAGAAATTATTACTGGCCATGACCCTTGAGTTGATATAGTTCCCTTGAGTTGATCTCGATTCCCATTCCCTCATATTGTCTCCTCTCTTTATTACTTATTTCTTTTATTTCTCTTATTATTTTCTACTTCATTTTGTCTTGCTCTTATAAATACTAAAGCTATTCCATGTCGTTTGTCTGATATTGTTACATGTTAACGATTCTTAATGGTCATTAATATGTTATTAAATCACTTATTTAATATATTAAAAGAATAAAAATACATTTATATTTTCGTTGTAAGTAACTTTCATGGAATTAAGAAACTAAATAAAATAAAGCACCACATTAATACATTATTTAAAATCTGTTGTGATTGAAATATAAATCACAAAAATTCCAAGAGTATAGTATAAAGAATTTATTAATGAGAATATGTTTGTGCATGTTGATTCAATCGTGGCAAGCCCACACCTTGCTTATATTAATTAGGAAAATGTGGTCTAAATAAGTGTTTCATTGAATGATAGACATATATGTACATGTTCAACCATAAGGAAAAAGATAAAAGACTGTTTGTATTTGTCATCAATATTAACTATAATTGTAGTGATTACTGATTAGAAATATCAATCGTAAGTAATTAAGGTTCTAAATTTAATTTAATAATTTTTCACGCTTACTTATATATATATATATATATATATATATATATATATATATATATATATATATATTTATATATTTCTATTCGATTACTACTATATTTACATGGCTTAAGGTAAGTCATTCTTCAACCAAGCAAGAGGTTTTTTTCTTCTATATTTACATGGCTTAAGGGTAAGTCATTCTTCTTCCAACCAAGAGTTTTTTTAATTCGAGGCTTGTCTAGTTATATTACCAAGGACGACCCAATCGGAGGCGGGGCGGGGCGACAACCCGGGGCCTCAAATTTTTAAGGGTCGCAAAAAACTTTTTGGCCCAAACTTGCATGCTACTTTTGTTTTCAATTTTGACACACAATATCAACTTGAGCCCAAATATTATTCTTGTAAAAATGAATTATTATCTAGCGTCCGAAATGATAAGTACCAAAAGATAGAAAAAATAGTTAAGATAGTCGAATTAAGTGGGTTAATCGTCTATTTTAGATTGTTCAACAATAATAGAGATTAAAATTGGATTTCTTCATTGTAATGCTATATAAACATTAAATCGAGAGTTGTACAACACGCTAGGTTGTGGTTAGGTTAGGGAGTAATTGGAGAATTGTTCAAGAAGTCATTAGCGACTAAGTAAGTAGGAATTTGGATATGTACGTGTGCAATACTGTATCCTATAATCCCTTTATCCTAGGAATTAATTAAATCTATGCATCAATGATTGAAGTAGTTATCTCATACAAGTTACTTGAGCCGAGTCTACCTTCCCTATTTCTTTTCTCTCAATTTACGTTTACGCTATTTAAATTTATTTGTCTATGTTGTAAACCCAAGATTTATGCATTGGGGCATCCCCAAACTTTAATCAAAATGATAGATATAGTTTATTTACCCTTGTTCCTTGAGTTCAACCTTGTTCATTACTAATTATAAAATTTTGAGTGTGGCATGAATTTTATTTGGTTTGAAAACAGCGACCATTAAGGTGCTATATCACCTCCGGAATTTTGCATATATACTAAAAAGTTATAACTAATTATATTAAATGGGGTTGGTTCAGCGGATAAAAAGCATTACCTAAATGTAGAATTGGTGTGAGTTCAAATCTTTCCACTAACAATTTAATTATTCTCTAAATTTAATACATAAATTAAACTTGTGGAAGAGAATTTAAGAGTTTTTGTAATTTCTTCAATTACAAAATAAGAACAACCTCTTTTGTCTCCACACCAAAAAAAAAAAAACTTACTTTTTAACACAACCACTTAAACTCCACAAAATCAACTAAAACTACACCGAGGTTGTGTTCTTCTTTTGTTTTTTTAAGTTTTTAAACTAGAATTTGATACTATCCGAGATTATTTGTAGCATTTTTTTTCTTCTTTTTTTAAAAAACATTGAAGTCTACTATCGGACAATATCCCTAACTTTATTTTTTTATTTTAATGAACCTAAAACCCTTCTACGATCTATAAATTGCTATGTTAGTTTCTAAATATGATATGCCCAATTTGGTTCTTAACTAGAGTATACCATTTATAATTGAATAACTATCATGAATTCACAAAAAAACCATGTAACATGTTCGGGGATCCCATGATTAACGAGGTTAATGTCTCGTTGCTTAACATACCTGATGAAAATCTAGGCTCAACCCTTGTTGATGAGTTTCTCCTGCCATGAAAAATGCTTCATCTAATTTCTTCTATTCGAATAGAGGTAAATTTGGACAGCCCAAGGTATTAATTAGAATATCAATTAGTTAGTGGGGAGTGATTATCCAAAGTTCATCGGATGAATAAGAAAAACAACTCCAAATTGGATAAAACAGTATAGCTAGCGACAAGAACAACAACAACAACAACAACAACAACAACAACAACAACAACAATAATAATAATAATAATAATAATAATAATAATAATAATAATAATAATAATAATAATAATAATAATAATAATAATAATAATATAATAAAATTGAAGATATTGAAATAAAATATAATTTTAATTGGTTGTATGAATCGACGACCTTTTTGCAAATTTTATTTATTGAGAAGTATATTTGTAATATTATGCACAATTGGAATGAAAGTTGGCAACTAGTATGTACTCATACATATATATAGT
>CM054826.1:20792055-20833244 GCA_028984105.1 Lavandula angustifolia | reverse complement strand
GAACAAAGTCAATCGGAATCAAATCCTCTAGTATCTGGGCGATTGAACATGAACCTAGAGAGCTTGTTCTCACCGTTCGTCACCTAGAAGTCACTTTCTTGTTCCCTTCCCCTCTAACCTAAGCTCACCTAAACATATCCATAGTTTAGATCGAATAAGTTCATCCCTAACCGACGACTAGGGAAGAACTCCTTCATAGTTGCAGAGTTTGTCAAACACTTCAGTTTGATACTTGTAAACTCGTTGGTCCCGAAAGCGAGATTTGAATCTTCAGGTGTGGAATACACCCGAGTCAAAGATCATCAACGAATAAGGACAAATAAGATTGACCAAGATCGTTGAACGCTGCTGGCAGAGAATCCATCCAATAATGGGTTCATCGACTACCAAGAGAACAAGAGTTCAAGATTGCTTTGAAAGGGAAGAGTAGGCCTAAAAGAATATTCGTCTCAATCTGAAAACACCGTTTATATCGCTTGGATGAAAAGTCGGGCGATGAAGTGAACAATTAAGCAAAGCGACAATAAATCAACACATAGTTTTTGAAGTCGCTCGATATCGCACGCATCCTACGCCCACCGGTCCCGAAAGATCAGATGCTATTTATTATACCGAGATAGTCTCAAATAACAGGCTACAGACAAATCAAGGTTGGGACCACACGGAAAGTAAGTCCCGACATACTGTGTTATCAACCCGCAGTGTTTGACAAACTTCCAATTATGAAGGAGTCCTTTTGACATTATGGAACAAGTTCAAACATGAACTCCTTCATATCTAAGCTATAATCGACAATGAGCTTGTGTAGAGAAGGGGAACGGTGATTGTAAACTCTGTGAGAGAAGAATCCATGCTAATATATCTATAAAAGATTTTGTCTCTTCCTGATATGGCTTCGATCTTCAGAGTGTTTGTTCGGTTGAGCTCGGTTCCTTGATGTGGCCGGATCGCCATGATTGACCCCTCTCTCTCTCTCGCCTTCTTGTGAAGATCTCTTCTCTATTATGAGGCTTGACTCAGCATACGTCTGGAGGTGGGATCATGCCATGTGTCACTCTACTGGGTAGCAAATCCGTTTTTATTTGAATTCGCGAGAGGAGTCCACTAACTTTAATAGAAGTGGCTGACTTGCGCTCTTTAAGGTCGGAGACTCGTCATCTGCCGCTTGTCATCAGTCGAGGTACAGAGAGGGAGCCAGACCTATTCAGACTTCACGTTGATACTGCCGGGATTTCTCGATGTACGCACCTCGGACAACTCTACTTCAAATTGTTCTTCTCGAGGTCCATGGTCGCTAAAGTGGGATCGACCGTTGTCGAGTCCGATCTAGATCTCAAGATGTAACTTTCGCCGAGTCTCTCCTTACCGAAGATCATCCCGGTGCTCAGATTGTTCCGCTGAATCTAGTTTACCGACCCATTCAAGAATCAAGCTCCGCTGGAAGTCCAGCTTTCATCAACACCTCTCAAGATGTCGCTCCCATCAGTCCAACTCTACCGAGTCTTCACTCCATGGTGCCGAGGCGAATAGTTCATCAAGAACGCGAGACAACCACTGAGCTTCTTGACTATGTTGAAGTAAGTTCATCGAATCCAAACACCCCAAGAGACGTGCGGCGGCACTGTGGTGCATTCGGGCCGCTCCATATCACCCGACTAACTTCTTCGACATCGAGTTCTTCAGCCTAGAGGAAGGGTCTTCACGAATGCACAATGCTGAACTTTAGCTAGTCTAATGAAGTCTTAAGACGGTGAACCCGCTTGCTTATAATACATCGGTGCTCATCATCCAAACATGGTTTTGGATCTTCAAATCTATCATAAAGTGAACCCAATTCCCAACACTTGCCGATTTGATGATTCCAAAACCTCTACAAACTTCTCCTAAAACTTCCTATATGCAATCACTAATCGACTCAATAATTTGCCTTTATTAATCATAATAATTAAACCCTTAAAACATAAAGAGAGAGTCCGATTAACTTCCCGGGCCTGTGGCAATATAATTTCACGGTGACACACGCGATATATCGCTAGTCCAGAGTGCTGGAAAGATAAGAACATGTTTCGAATGCTTGACATCATGCTGTGATCTAATTGATAGATACCGAGGATCCGATCCGCAGTTTTCCGACCTCTCGTTCCCCCCGAGTCGATCCGTACTGGGGCTCAACCTGGGATCTTCTTGACAGTCAATGATGTTTACATCTTCCGTCTATTCTTTGCCTGAGGCTATGATTCGTTGTCGAGTTCCTCGACAAACCTATCACCACTGGACGGAGTTTTTCTCGTCCTTCAATAGTCGTCACCATTATGATCTCTTCAAAGTCCTTATAAATTCGAATTATCAAACATTAAGAACATGGTATAGGATGCTAAGTGAAGATTATGTAATAAGGCGATGCCGAGAAAACGTTTTTCGTGATCGCCGCTGTATTTGGTCGATCAAAGAACACTACGCACTTTGATCAAGTACATCGCGGCGCTTTTGATAAGAAAAACACTATGCGCTTTGATCAAGAACACCGTGAGCTCGATACCAATTGTTGGTCCCAAAAGGGAGACGTAGTCTGTGTCCGAATACACTGGTCAGCAAGATCAAGAACTAGCGCTGACATTCAAGGATCGCCGACCGGGCATCGCTGAACGCTTCGGGCAGAGAATCCGCCGACAGTAATCGCTTCATCAATTCGCCAAGAACAAAGAGTTCAAGACGTTTCGAAAAGCGGAAGAGTAGGCCCAAAAGAATATTCGCCTTAGTCCGAAAATTACTATTTATTGCTTGATGGAAGTCGCTTTTACGGGCGAATCGGTAGGCAAAGCCACAATAAATCAACACATAGTTTTGAAAGTGGTTCGGATATCACACTCCATCCTACGTCCACTATCCCGAAAAGATCAGAGGCTATTTATTATACCGAGATATTCTCAGCCAAGTGGCCACTGTGATTAAATCAGCTGCTTGAGGATTATATCGAGCAAGTCCTGCTTTACACAGTTATCAAACTAAAGTGTTTGACAAACTCTCCAACTATGAGAAGGAGTCCTTTACAATAAGGAACAAGTTCAAATATGAACCTCTTTGAAGCATCTAAGCTATAAATCCGACAAATGAGCTTAAAGTGCAGAAGTGGAACGATGAGAATCCTGTAGAGAAGAACTATAAGAATATATCTATGAAAGATTAAGTTCTTCTCTCGGATATGGCTCGATCTTAGAGTGTTTGTTCGGTTGAGCTCGGTTCCTTGGATGTGTCCATCATCGTCATGATTGACCTACTCTCTCTCTCTCTCGCTCTTCTCTCGTATGAAGACCTCTTCTATTTATAGAGGCGACTGCATATGTTCGTTATTGGATGAGACGATGCTAATGGTCACTCTATAAGTAGAAACGGCTTTATTTAAATTCCGTAGTCCACTAACTTTTTACGAGAAGTATGGTTGACTTGCGCCTTATGTCTGAGACTCTACTAAACCGGGTCGCTTGTCATCGGGTCGGTATTGCAGAGCGGGCCGAGACCTATTCGCACTTCAAGGTGATACCGGGCCGACTTCTCAGATGTACGACCCGGACAATTCTATTGAATTATTCTTCGGTCCATGGTCGGGCTAAAGTAACTCGGGACGACCGCTTGCCGAGTCTGGATCTAGATTCGCAGGTAATCTTCCGAGTCTTCCTTATCAAGATCAACTCAAGTTCAGATCATATCAGCTGAAGTCTGGGTTTCATCGACTTTATTCAAGAACGACTCCTCATTGAAAGTCCATTTATCAACACCTCTCAAAGATGTTGCCCTACCGAGTCCAGCCATCGAGTCTTCATCCACGGTGTCGAGGCGAATAGTCTACTAAAGAACAAGAGACGGAACTACCGAGCTGACCATGTTGAAGGTAAGTTCATCGAGTCTCAAACACTCAAGAGACAAGGGCTGTACTGTGCGCATTCAATCGTCTATATCACTACCAACTTCTTCGATAATGTGCTCTCTACCGAGTGAAGGGTCTTCTACATCGAATGCACACTGCTGGTCTTTAGCTTGTCTATTCGTTCTTAACACGGTGAACCCGCTTGCTCTATTAATATCGGGGCGTCATCATCCACGAGAGCTGGGATCTTCAAATCTACTATAGTGAACCTAATTCCCAACATAAACCGAGACTTGCTCAAGATAATCCTCAAAAGACTGTTTTTCCAAAGGCGACACATCGATCGAGACTAACTCGCGATATTAAAAATAAATTTCGTGATATTTTCGGGACAGCTGGGACGAGGATTGTTGATATCCGAACCACTTTAATTTTTTGTGTTCGTGTTCCCATTTTACCGTTGCATTACTGATCATACCGAAAAATATCTTTCAAAAAATCATACAACTATGTTTCAAAGAAAGCTTAAGAGATCGCGACTCAATATACCGGAAAGAGTTTTAATAAAACGTTCGCAACTCAATCAATCGGGCCTACACATTTCCACACTTCATCAACTTCATCAACATTACCGACTCACATCGCTGCCTAGCGCTCTCGCGAGTCACATCATTCATCGATTCAATAATGATCCTGGTTCATCAATTTATTCAAGAGCACTCTCCCGAAAGGACTTTTCGCTTTTGTTGAGAAAGCCAGTGTATTCACGCCCCCCCCTCTACACCCACGTTTATCTCGGGACCAACAATTGGTATCAAAGGTGAGTTCTCTAAGACTCATATTCAAAATCGTCTACTTGAATGGATCCTGAAAAAGTTTTCACCGCATATCATTCTTCATTCATATCATTATTTTCAAAAATGTCTCGATATGTCGTGAATTAGGGATGGTACCATGTTCTCTTGCCAGAGAACTACGAGTGTATGGGCGAGCTCGAATGGAAGGTACATCTCTGACTTCCCTCCATCGATAGTACGATTTATAGATCTGGAAGACGGACCTATCATTCCTATGATTGATAAAGTGTGTCAAAACCAAGGATCCAAAGACAAGGAGAGGGTATGGTGACCGAAAGAAGATCCCCAAAGATTAAGCCTCATAACTCCCGAAGAGAAGAAGCTTCACAATATAGACCAAAGCTGCTAGAAATGCCATACACCACCCATTTTCGAGCGACTCCTATCTCTGTAAGAAATCAAGGATCGTAAGTCCGCCAAAGAACTCGGGATGCCTGCACGTACTACGAGCCGTGGGGACTCAAGATCAAAGCTAACAAACTAGCGCCGGAACTGTCCGGCCGGAGAGACTTTCTCTCACGCCCGGCATATCGACTGAAGATCGCGAACGTCAGATGTACTGATCCGATGAACACTATCAACGGCTGGGAAAGACAAGCTTCTCCAACCGAGAGATGAACTCAAAAATCTTTAGATCACCGCCTCGACGTACATTGGACTCCATTTGGCTACTTTGCTTGTGAGACATTCTGATCTTGGATATTATTTCTCCCGATCATATACTTTCGTAATTAAAAGCCGAGGAGTTCGAGTCTGGTCTTCCACAAAGGAAGGGGCAATGAGCCGAAGCCGATAGTACAGTATCGGCCATGCCAAAGCTATCGGGGCCGGACAAGCAGCCTCCCACCTCTAGCAAGGCCGAACATTCAATCAACGATCTACAAGAAGGAAACCTAGCTAAGAAATATGTACTACTTTCCGTGAAGTATCGAAGGAGAAGGAGAGGCGCGTAAAGCTCTCTCTGTACAAGCCGTCGAGACTCAAAGAGTCGGCCTGAATATACACCTAAGCGCACTCCTCGAATCGCATACTTCGATTGTAGGAAACATGAGGATTCAAAGACGCTTTCCGAAAGACAATGAAAGCAAAAGAAAAAAATCACCACCTACTACAACCGCAAGAAGCCGTGACACTACCAACGACTTTCCCGAGCTCAAGACAAAGAAAGCACAAAAGCTCAAAGGGAGAAGTTCATCAAGAAGCGCCTAAGCATACATTGTCGGTGACCCTCTCACGACTCATGTAGTTGAAGTACATTCCTTCATGGATTCATCACACGATGAAGCGGCATTCAGGCCCTGGAGCTTCAAGAAAATGCCGAAAAGTATCTTATGGGCAAGAGAGGAGGATGAGGTAAACTCTCACACTCCATTTAACTCCCTTCACACCGCACACACGACACTATTTCCAGTGCGTATGAGAATCTAGACGTCGTAATCGCATATGAAGAACTACTCGACAAGCAGCATTCGATGAGCCCGCAGCTTTCAAGAAGACTCTTCAGAGTTGGATACCTTGAAAGTGGAGAATCGCAGTCTTTCTCAGGAGAGTCAGTGTGCTACATGAGTCGAAGGACTTCAGGTTGAGACTCAGTGGAGGAGATTAACTCTCCGATGGCCATGTTCCCGCATCAAGAAGATCAGATCTCACTAATCGACCAATGACTCGACTCGTATGATACCGAATCAGTTCACTAAAGCCGAAGTTCTCGTGACTTCGACCGAGCATGAAATACTTAAGAAGAGTGATGATGTCCGGAGGAACCCGATGATAGAGCGGTACATGGGAGCCGAGAAAAAGCTTGAGGCGATGCTAGCCAACAACAAGCCAAAACATTGCAAGGAGGGACTCGGGTTCACCCACCTGAACCTCCTCATCTCGCCCCCGCACGCCGTAGAATCCGCCTGATCGATAGGTTTGTTCAAGGGGGAGACTATCAATGCCGAGATCCCGAACCCTTAACAAAGAACAAACAAGATGAAGGCAGGCACCTCATCCTAACTATCGGAATTCATACAAGAAGAATAGCTCAAAATCACCCCAGTCACCAAGGGGAACCAACAGAGTCAAGCTGGATGATCAAGATGGGATTCACCGAACACACATCCAAACTTCACTACGGGTCATATTATTATGATCCTATAGTCGGGAGAGGATCCAAGAGTCAAGAAGAAGAAGAAAGTGGTTCGTAAAGTTAAGGTCAAGAGGACGCCCAACTCAAGATCGTGACTCCTAAACCAAGAAAGCCTCGAAGTCATCAGCACGACCACCCAAAGAGGGTCAAGTATGTTGATCAAAGGGGAAGAAACTGCTTGAGACCATTGTGGTCGTGAGACAGATTTAGGTTTCCAAAACTATTATCTAAGGACCCAAAATCAAAAATAAAGGGTACATGAATATAATTCTATTTTGCAGAGCACAAGGACCCTTGGTACGTGGACAATGGATGCTCAAGACATACGACGTACCGTGAGGAACTTACTCGGAATAATTATAATGCGTAAGAAATACCTGTGTAACCGAGTTCGAGATAATGCAAAAGGCCATACCAAAGGCTATGGAACACCCAAAGATTGAACCGCCACAGCCTCCAAGAGTATCATACGCTGAAGGACTTCAACATAATCTTCTCTCTATTAGTAAATTTTGTGATAACTCGAATGAGTGATTTTTTACGCCGGTTTCGTGATGTTATCGATAAATCTAGGGGGAAAACATACTGCTTTAGGTTCGCGCAAAAAGAATATATACGTAGCCGACTCGGAAATCACCGAACCTAAAGCATACTTGGTGGTGAAGAACGACAATAGAACGGGCGGTTTTGGCACGTAAGACTCAACCATCTCAAACTTCAAGACGCTTCAACAAGCTAGCTAGAAACGCTCTAGTAAGAGGATCAGCCGAATGAAGTGGTCAAGCAAGGACACTCAAATCAGGCATGTCCGAAGGTAAAGCAAACAAAGAAGCAAAATCCGCCCCGTTCCATCACCTTCCACCGATGGAATCCTTCACCGCTACACACGGGATTTGTTTGGTCCAAGTCCTCCCGTGACGATCAAGCAAGAAGTATGCTTTAGTGGTCATTGGATGACTAGTCGCGCTACACATGGGTCATATTTATTGCAAACAAGTCTCGACGTCAAAACAGTAGCGCTCGCGCTTCGAAAAGGCTCAGGAGCTCGAGAAGAACACCGAAATCAGTAAAAATACGTTCGTACTGCAGGAACCGAGTTCATGAATTCGATGGTGGACGCATTTCCGCAAAGCCGAAGGCATAGAGCATGAGACGTATGTCGCACGCACACCTCAACAAAATGGGATTGCCGAGAGGAAGAATCGTAACACTCAAAGAAGCAAAGAAGAACCCTTTCTCGCAGACTCGCTTTGGGATTTTGTATATTGGAAGCGCTTTCTATGCTTGTATACAATGTATTTTTGACATTACCACTATTTTATTCTCTATCCTGATAAATGTATATATTTGCACATGTAATCTATTATCTTGTACAAAAGTTTGATTTGTGTAGTGTGTCGGTATCACGTAAGACAACACAAATTGGGTTGAACTCGACAAGATATAAATAGTTATCACGCTTGAGACAACTTCAGATAAGTTGTTTGGCTTGGTTTCAGCTTAGATAAGAAGGCTTATCTTAGCCGCTTGTCTTTACCGGTACACCGAAGGTGGTGTATTGACTGATCACAAGGAGATGTGTTCTCCTAACCGACCTTAGTGGAGAACCAAGATCTCGGTGACTTAGTTGGTCTTAAGCTTGGTAAGACTTCACCGAGTGCATTTGGCTATCTATCACTTTGACCTACTATGGTGAACGCCATCGCGACCGGATCTAGGTATCTCTGGGTGTTAGAAGTTATTTGTGGCTCAGCCGGGTCTGTCTCGCGGAAAGATCTTTGCAGCCGTATCCTAGTAAAAGGGTTGATAATATCCCCCGAGGAACTCGAAAGGATTAGCACACTAAACCCTACTGCTTGATTAAATTCAGTGTGCTTTGATAAGATCGAGTGGTACTCACTTAGAATATAAGATGTCAATTAATTTAAGCCGCTCGACGTAGCTTAATTAATTAACGGATATTTCTATCTTAAATACTGGAGATCGATTAAGTCTAAAATACAAGCCCTTGCTCACCTGGGGATAAAGGGGGTAAGTCAAAGACGATTCTCTAGTGAATGAACTGCGGTTTATTAATTAATTTGCTCGCCGAGCATAAATAATTAATTAATTTGAGGCCCAAACTTTGTTTCTTGTATTAGATCCCCCGATCTGGTCCAATTAGTTGCCTAGTTATTTATTGTCTCTCGTAAATCATTATTAACGGATTAATGTATTTTTATATTTTTTAATTATGTTATTTATTCTGGAATTAATCGGGTCGGGCCAATTAATTGATAAATATTAGTAGCCTATAGTGGATTAATTAATTATATTACGGGCTAATTATGTGGAAGCTCATTAGAAATATAATTAAATTAATGAGCTACAAATATATTAATATTATATTGTTTGAAGCCTATATATATTAGGGGATTCCGTCTCGCAAATGTAACACACATATTCACAAAATTCGAGACGCCTAACCGTGAGTATTGAGAGACAAAATCTTAATTTTCTTCGCTTCCGACCACCCATAGGAAGAAAAAGTCTGGGACATGCATCGAAGATCTTACACACGAGCAACAATCAAAGCCGCGACAACATACGAAGGAGGAAGGTATCATTACTAACCTTATATTTCTTTCATTGTACGTGAGCCTAGTTTAGGCTCCGATTGTTGCTGTTAGTGTATGATTAGTGGTTTAATTCCGTCATAATCGGGCTAATTTCGTGTTTGGGGAGGCCTCCATGAGCCATTGTTTACTGATTCCGTTGTAACGCTTTTTCGAGAGAAAATCCACGAGTAGCTTTATGGGACCTATTTGTTATGTGATTGTACTATTTCGTACTCATAATTGGTCCGGGAGGCATCAACAAATGAGACGAAGAAGAACCGTATTTTCAGAAGAAAAAACCCTAGTTTTCTAGTGGTTCCGCCGCCTTCGCAAGCCAGAGATTTCCGGCGCGTTGGGGCCTGCCTAAGGTGTTCGATCGACGATCGGCTTAAACCTCTAGAATCCTCGCCCTACGAGCTCGTGTTGATAGGTTGTAGGGATCATTCGATCTCGAATGCGATCGAAATTGATGTCCGAAGTTGGCACCTGCCTATGAATTCTTCTCGCGAATCATTTGAAATTCGGGGAAATCGAGGAACTAATCTTAGCTGAACTGCTATCCGGTGGTCGTGGAGTGTTCCACCATTACGCTTCCCTTCTTTCAATTGATCGAATCGCGTGCTCCTGAAAGGGAGAATTCGGGGGTGGCGTATGGGCGACGACGCGAGATACGATCTTGCGCGTGGCATCGCTGCCGCGGCGACAAGCCTTTCACCGAATTAGGCCGCCCAAATGTACGTGGGTCGGGTTTGAGGCGGCCATAGACAACGAGGATAGCGGGCGCCGGCCTAGGAAGCAGCCGCGGGGGGGCGCGGTCTTGCGCAGAGCACGCGGCCGTGGGCGACGTTTGTCACGCTAATTAGGCCGCCCAAACGCACGGGTCGTGCTTTCGGAGGCGGCCATGGACAACGAGGTAAGCGGGCGCCGCCTGGGAAGGCTGGGCGCAGCCGCGGGGCGGGCAAGCCGTGCCGCACGCAGCGGCAGATCTGCGCCGCACAGCACGCGGGCAGCACCGGGCGCGAACGACGGTTCTTGTTTTGCCGTCAATAGCCGCCAGTCCCTTAAGCGGCGTGCTGGCAACGGCCGGGTACGTAACCGCCCATGTGTAGCGCTGGCGGCAAAGCATAATGTTGAAGAAGATGCCGACGTGGAAGCCGACGTGGCGCGCCACGCCGCCCTAGCTGCCACGTGCTCCGCCACGTGGCGTATGACCCCGATGATGTGGTGATGCGCTGATGCAATTTTTGACGCAGCTTCCGGATTCGAAGATTTTGAAGATTTTGAAGATCTCATTTTGATCGGCAATGTAATAGTTTGGAATTACATGTTTTAAAGCCCGATAACGATGTTTTAAATTTCCTATTTGCGTATTTATTTATTATTATGCTTTAGCATGCGATTATGTGATTAATTGCACTTAGAAAATCATGTAAATAGGATTTACGTCGTATTAAAGCATGTTTTATTTTTCGTGGAGCACGTTTTATTATGCGCTTAGAAATCAGTATGCTTTGGGAATTATGTGGATATGCATGATTCAAAACAAACCTTTTGAATAAAAAGACTAAGCAATTTTTAAATTAAATGTTTAATTAGATTCCATTAATTTGGATATTAAACACTTAATCGAACCTCCATTAATTGGACTCTACACGAAAGTAGTAAGATTATGTGAGTAAACGCCCACCTGCTGCGCTTGCTTGCATTTTTTGAGCTACCGGCTTTGGGGGATGAGTTTTCCAAAACAATATTTGATTATTATTGAGTAGTGGGAGCGAATCCGTAAACGTCCACTACGCGGGCTTGCGTACTGCAAACACGAGTACTCTAGAAGATAATAATTAAATAGATGGGCCGATTAGATCAAATCAACGCAGCATTGTTCGAGTAAGTATGTCAATTTCGAGAATTTGATTCTATTTTGACTGTAATTAATGGTCAATGCTTAGATGTCACCGCAGTACAATTCACTTCCCTCAAGTCTCTTCCCGTTTTAATAGTGACATGGTCCAAAAATTTCTGAACTATTAATTCCATTCGTTTTAAGAACCTGGGACGTGGATTTGAATTAAAAGAGCTAGGTAAATAGCTTGGTTTAGTGTTACGCTAGTAAACGTCCACATGTGTGGCTTGCTAGTGGAATTCCTAGAGTCGCTCGAGGTTTTTAATATCATTGTTTTTACAAAAGGTTACAATGATTATTAATTACTAATTATGTGCAAATATTAATTTCATACATGCTTTTAAATTACATTTTTCGGATATGCTCCTGCTCAAAATTTCGAGTTCCTAAACAAGCTCACCAACCAAACCCTAACAGTTTAACAATTTTAAATAATTTCATAGTAGTGAAGAGATATCTTACCTTCCCAATAAATGCTCGCAAGGTACTATAAGAACTTCTCTGCTTTAGGACCGCTATGTCTAAGAACGAGTTTACTATGAGTAAGTTACTCAAATCTTTGGTAGTGGTCAAAGAGGTTATAGGAAAGGGGCAAGAGTGCTCAAGTCTTGAATATCCCTAGTAGTTCAAGGAATCTTCCAAAGGGCTAAAACCGTAAAAGAGCAGTAAAGGGTGGTCAATTCAAGAAGAGCAAGGAGAGTAGGAAGACGGTCCTTACCACGGCGACATACGAATGTCAAAGGAGAAAGGAAGGTTCTTCAAGAAGTGGGAAGAAAGGACACCTGGAATAATTATAATCCGATGTCAAGGCAAATGTAAAGAGACGCGAGTCGCCCTTGTAAATGCAGACCGTTCTAGTTTCCTCTACTACCCACGAATGGGTAGTGGATTCGGGGCAACCGATCAAGTTTGTTACACCCTTGCCGTGCTTCTGCACAAAATGCACCGAGCAATAGCGAGATGGTAGTCTCAATGGGCAATGGATCGAAAGTTCCCGCAATTGACATTGAGATTTAAATCTATCTTTTGATAGTTTTGTTTTAGTATTTAAAGAAGTTTAATATGTGCCTCGAGTTTAGGCGAAAACACTATTTCTGTTCCAAAACTCGCACCATGGGTGGTTATAAATCAAGTTTTGATAGTAAAGTTTCTATCATGAAAGATGATGATTTTATCTCGTGGGTGGACCATTAAACGGATCTTTATATACTATTACTTGTAAACCGCATAGTTTTGTTAATATTGCTTCCTTATCATCAAATCCTAAGAAGAGGAAATAGTCTTCTAAGGTAAACCAAACTTATCTCGTGGCACTTAAGACTAGGTCACATCAATCTTAATAGACTCAAAGGTTGGTGGTATACGGATCATTGGAGTCTCTCCAAGTTGAACCATTTCCAACTTGCGAAACCCGCTTGAAGGAAAGATGAATACTAGGCCTTTCAAGGCAAAGGGTTATAAAGCCACGTAAGCTATTAAGTTTGATACATTCTAACTTGTGCGGGTCTACGTCTACACAAGCCCTCGGAGGGTATGAGTACTTCGTCACATTTACCGACGATTACCGAGGTATGGGATATGTTTACCTTCTTCACCACAAGTTGGATTGCTTTGAAACCTTTAAGGAATTCAAGGCAGTGTGGAGAAGAAGCTAGGTAAAGAAATCAAAACACTATGATCCGATCGTGGGTAGGGAAACCTATCCAACGAGTTCAAGGACTATTTCGATGTAATGTGGGATTATATCCTGATCTCGACAAAGACCGGCACGCCTCAAACAGAATGGTGTGTCGAGAGAAGGAACCGAAGTCTCTTAGAGATGGTTCGGTCGATGATGAGTTATGGCACTTTGCCAGCTTTCCTTTGGGGGATACGCCCTAGAGATCGCAAAGATACTCTGGTGAACCGTGTGCCTTATAAGCTCGGTACAAAGGATCCCTTTGAGTTGTGGAGCGAAGCACAAACCTAGTATGCACCACTTAAGGATTTGGGGTTATCCCGCATGTGGCTAAATAGGCAGACCGACAAATTGGAATCACGCTCGAAGTGATGGTGTTCATAGTGGTATCCGAAGGAAACGGGCGGTGGGTACTTTTATGATCCTAAAGAACAAGATCGCTGTTAGCCCTAACGCCGGTTCTTAGAAGAGGATTACATTAATAACCATAAATCTCGAGTCAACATCATCCTAGAGGAATTACAAGGTGGTCGAAGTTCCACTTGAACAACCAATAGGTCAGCAAGAAGTACTCCATGAGTAATCGCACAACTGCTAACACAAAGACTCGACACCGCTCGAGGTAGCGGGGAGGGTGATATTTACACCCGACGGTATATGTTCACCGGGAGACGTTTGATCATCTCCCCAGGCATGAACAAGATACCGTGAATCCCTAGACTTACAACGGGAAAGCGTGGGAGATGTAGATGCAGCATTCCTAGTGAATCGTCACGGACTCTAATTTAAGTCCATAATTGATATGGATGTATACAAGATCAATGAACTACCTGAGGGCTGCAAGGGTATTGGTAGTAAGTGGGTATACAAGAGAAAGAGAGGACCGAATGGAGAGATCATGGCGTTTAAGGCCAGGCTAGTGGCCAAGGGTTTTACCCAAGAAAGAAGGTATCGATTACGAAGAGACCTTCTCGCTTGTAGCAATGATCAAGTCCATTCGCATTCTCCTTGCCATAGCAGCCACATGAACCTAGAGATCCTGGCAAATGTATGTCAAAACCGCATTCCTAAACTGGTCACCTTGAAAAAAGGTAGGGACATCTACATGAAACAAATGATGGTTATGTGAAGGAGGGCGAAGAGCATCTAGTTTGGAAGTTTAAGAAGTCTATTTATGGACTTATGCAGTTTCCCTAGCTTTACGGCACCACTTGCTTTGACGAGGTAGTCAAATCCTATGGTTTTGTATCCCGTCCGTGCGTGTACCGTGATCCCGTGTTAACGGAATAATGGTCTTTCTTGCACTTTACGTAGATGACATCCTTCTCATTGGCAACAATGTTGAAGTGTTATCGACGTAAAGACATGGTTATCCGAGCGCTTCAAATGAAGGACTTAGGTGAAGCCGCTTACATCCTCGGGGATCAAGGTTATCCGAGATCGCAAGAAAATGATGTTAAACTTGTCACAAACGTCCTACATTGATACTTTTATTGCTCATTTCAGCATGCAAAATGCCAAGAGAGGTTCGGTACCTTTCGTACATGGCATTTTTCTATCTAAGAATCAGCGTCTCTAAAACGCCCGAAGAGATAGAAAGTATGAGGCTAGTACCATATGCTTCTACCGGTTGTAGTCTCATGTATGCGATACTTTGTATAAGAGCAAATATCTCGGATGTTGTAGGCATGGTCTCAAGCATATCGCCTAACCCCGGAAAGGAATATCGGATCATGGTCACATATTCTCAAGTACCTTAAACGGACTAGAGATTATAGTGCTTATTTACCAATGATGCCTATGTCGTCTTGGGTTATACAGTAATCGGATTTCCTGGCTGACAGAGACGAGAAGAAGTCTACCTCGGGTTATGTGTTTACCTTGGGAGGTGGAGCCATTTCATGGAGGAGTGCAAAGTAGAAATGCATTGCGGACTCAACCATGGAAGCAGAGTATGTGGCTGCTTAAGAAGCCTCGAAAGAGCCAGTTTGGCTCAAGAATTTCCTCCTGGATCTTGATATTGTTCAGAATTTGGCTAAGGCGATCACGATTTATTGTGATAATGCGGGTGCAGTGACAAATTCTAAGGAACCTAGATCTCACAAGGTATCTAAACACATAGGCAGGAAGTACCACATTATACGAGTATTCGTAAATCAAGGTGACGTGGTGATTGACAAAATTAGAACTGAAGCTCCACTCTAGCTAATCATTTCACAAAGAGCTTATCACTCGCGCTTACGATAAACATGTTCGTGGCTTAGAGTGGTAGAGATGCCCCCACCTAGGACTACAGTAAACTTTTGTATAAGTGGGAGAAGATACAAGGATAGATGGGATAGATAGCTAGTGTACTAGTTTGTACCTAGAACTCGACACATTGTATACTAAAAGCTTGCTTTAGTATAAGTGGGAGAATTGTTGGGATTTTGTACATTGAAGCAGCTTTTATGCTTGCATACAATGTGTTTTTGTCCTTACCACTATTTTATTCTTCTATCCGATAAATGTATATATATTTGCACATGTAATCCTTTATCTCGGTACAAAAGTTAGATTTGTGTAATGGTGCCTGGGTATCACAGTAAGACAACACAAATCGGGTTGAACTGACAAGATATAAACAAGCTATCACAACTCGAGACAACTTCGTGGATAAGTTGCCTGGCTTAAGCCGCATTTTGGATAAGAAGTGGCTTGTCTTAGCCGCTTGTCTTTAATGGTACAATCAAGGTGGTGTATGGACGGATTGACAAGTTGATGTGTTCTCCTAATCCGACCTTAGAGCGGGAGAACCAAGATCTCAGCTGACTTCAGCTGGTCTTAAGCTTGGTAAGACTTCACCGAAAGTGCATTTGGCTATCTATCACTTTTGACCTACTATGGTGAACGCCATCGCGAATCGGACCTACGTATCTTGGGTGTTAGTAGTTATTTCTGCCTCAGCCGGGTTGTTCCTTTATCCGGGCAAGTATCCTAGTAAATCGGGTTGATAATATCCCCTAAGGAACTCGAAATGATTAGCACACTAAACCCGACCGATTGATTAAGTTCACCTTGTGTTGATAAGGTCGAGTGGTACTACCTGTGGAATATAAGATGTTAATTAATTTAAGTCAACAAATGAGCTTAATTAATTAACTGATATTTTTATCTTAAATACAGTAGATCAATTAAGTCTAAAATACAAGCCCTTGCTCAATTTGGGATAAAGGGGTAAGTCAACACGGATTCTCTAGTGGAATGAATCTGTGTTTATTAATTAATTTTTGCTCTGGGCTGAGCATACATAATTAATTAATTTGAGGACCAGCTTTATTTCTTGTATTAGATCCCTGATCTGTCCCAATTAGTTGCCTAGTTATTTATTGTCTCGTAAATCATTATTAATAGACTAATGTTTTTTTACATTATTTAATAATGTTATTTATCTGAAATTAATTGGTTGGGCCAATTAATTGATAAATATTAGAAGCCCATTAGATTAATTAATTATATTATGGGCTAATTATGTGGAAGCCCATTAGAAATATAATTAAATTAACGATCTACAAATATATTATATTTGCTTTTGAAGCCTATATATAATAGTATTCTCCGTTCAAAACAAACACACATATTCAAAAAATTCGAGACGCCTAACCGTGAGTATTGAGAGATAAAATCTTAATTTTCTTCGCTTCTAACCACCCGGAGGAAGAAAAAGTCTCGGGACACATACGAAGATTTGACACACGAGCAACATTCAAAGTCGCGACAACATACGAAGGGAGGAAGGTATCATTACTAACCTTATATTTCCTTCACTCGTGACTCCCATCTAAATTCGGGTAGAAGCAACCGATACCGTATGTTATACTCGTACAGCATCTCAACCGACGAAGCAACATCGAAGATACCATATGAATTATGGAACCGCAGAAGCCTTTCTTATCTTATTTCCATATTTTTGGGTGTTCGTGCTTTATCCACAATAATGGAAAAGATCGCTTAAAGACTTTTGATAGCAAGTCGACCAGTGAGTCTTCTTAGATATTCCCGAGTCAGAAAGCCTTCGTAGTTTTTAACTACCTGGACCCTTTGCACGGAGGAAAGGAAAGCCCCTTGTGTTGTTTTTAATGAGTTTGCTACCGAGGACAAAAGTAAACTCAAATTCGGAACCGAGGACATCAAGAAACAAACATAGGATCTGAGCTTAAAAGATAATGTTGAGAAGATCCAAACTGTGTTGGGATGATGACTCCTCGTAAGAGGAAATTGAAGATAAGACTACTAAATCTCAAATGCAAAGAGACAGTAGTGCCGATACGGGCATTGATTCTACCGAACAGAGTCAATCCAGTAACTCAGTCGATGAAAAAAACCCAAGTGGTAATCGAGACTCTCTAATGAGAATAATAATTCAGGGGAACAAATGAAGTTCCTAAGCCAATGCCCTCAACCCGGTGACTCAAGAGACCCAACTCTAGTAACTCGAATTACTTTAATCTCATAATAGTACAACCGCAATGCCTAACTCACCTACTATCTCGTGTTGAACAAATTTTAGATGAAGAGTTACAACATCGCCGATCGTGGCCGGACGCTCACACTTCGATCTAATTGTTGGAGACTTCTAGGCTAACTAGAAAGACAAAATCTAGATTCCGTCAAGGAGAAAGCGCTCTATATTCCCCGTTTCTTGTCTACTAAAGAACTCCCAAGCCGCTGAGGACGCAATTAAGGATGCCGATAGACCCCGACATCAACATGTGATCGAAACTCAACGGGTCTTCAAGAACAAGCGAGATGAAAACAATGTCATAGTAAGGAACAAAGCAAGACTCACGGCAAAACGCTCTAGTCGCAAGATTGAGGCAACCGACTATTCCTAGCCTACGCAACACATCAACGCTTCGTGAGTATATCAAATGGATCTCAAGTCCCGCGTTTGAACGACGCGCTTAAAGAAGAAGTCTATAGAATGCCTCTCCCGGGCTTTCAAGCAGGGACATCAAGTTTATGTAGACTCGTAAAGGCTCAGACGTGGGTTAAAACATCGCACCTGTGGCTTGGTACGATACCCCGTCTGAAGTTTCTTCTTCCGTAAAGGTTTTCGTAAGGGCACAAGAGACCTATTACATAGACAACATCATTATTCAAAGATTCGTCCGGACGACGACATAGTACTTATGCAACACATCTACATAGATAACATCATATTCGATCAAAGAATGTCACTATAAGTGTCAACACCTGAGAAGATGATGAAGGACAAATTCGAGATGTCAATGACGTGGGAGAGATGAATTATTTCCTCGAATTTCAAGTCAAACAATCGTAGAAGGGAACGTTCATCGATTAAGGTAAATACACTCGAGACATCATCAAGAAATTCTAAAGCATATCCGGCAAACTAATCAAGATCCCAACGAACACGAATATGAAAATCGATCTTGACAAAGAGGGAGTATCAATATATCATACTCAATTTCGCGCAAATTATTAAGGTCTTTATTATAATCATATTAGACTCCGATATAATCTACTGCTGTAGGTATCTGCGCTTCGTTTATCGGCGACCCTGCTGTAGTCACATGGACTCAACAACTAAGATTCTCCGCTATGTCGTAGAAACACCTCGACACGGGTTTATGGTGGTATCCATCGAGTGATAATATTGAACTAACTAGCTATTCGAGCTGATGACTATCATGCTAGGATGTAGGATCGAATCGGTAATCAACTTCTCGGGAACTAGTCAGCTCCTTGGCAATAAGTCGATCTCATGGCTTTCAAAGAAATAGCATTCAGGGTGTTTACCGCCACACCATCTGAAGCCGAATACATGGTCGCCTGAAGTTGTCATGCGACTAAATCCTTTTTGATCAAGAGATGTAAAGCACTTTACGCTGGGACTGAGCATCGCCATCTCCGGGATCGGCGCCGATCTTCTCGCGATAGCCTCCAAAGGTAATTGCAACACTCGTAATCATGTACTTCATACTCAGATGCAGCACGTGGGACATTAGACACCACTTCATTCGTGACCATGTCGTAAAGGAAGGATATCGAATGAGAAGATCCATAATCGACCATCAAAGGGCCGATATACTAATCTAAGCCTCTCAACTGAAACTGCATTCCGTGATAACTTCTCTGCAGAGCTAGATTCTCAGCTGAACCTACCGACTCAGAGTCAAGTAAGAGGATTCTGTGAGAGGAGCATTCAGTAAGGGGGAATGTTCACTCTCGGGAGATCGGACTCTTTCTAGACATACGGAGATTCAAAGAACCATCTCACATCGAGGTATCACCGACTACGATGTTCAGCCGACTGTGCTCTGCGTGATCTCTTTTTAAAGCAGGCCAAATATAGTATTTGACTGCATTAATGATCTCTCGATTCAAAGATCTTATTCAATGCCTTAAGAGAATGTCATTTAATATAACGGGTTTGGCCATTAAATGCACGTACATTCTGATGCCAAGCTTAGCCGACTTCGCCGCGGCATTAAATGTCGGGTCTTTCTAGTTACTTCTTCGCTAGTTACAAACCGTAAGTCAGACGTAGACGAATACGATGATCATTGCCTATTTTATAACTTAAAATCTTACTTGTTCATCTCATAAAGCGTGCATTTAATCTAAACCGTAGATTTTAAACTGCTTCATCTTCTTGATCATATATATCACGCTTCCAAAGTTACAAAAATCTGCCATTTTCATCCTCTCGCAAACTAAAAACCCTAGATTTATGAGAATCTAAAACCTTTATTTGCAAATTGCTTTCAAAATTTCGCAGATTATTACTCGTAGAAATTACATGCATATTCAAAAGCGATTCCATGTTTACATATTATTTTTTCTTCACTCGATATCGATCGTCTGCGTATTCTCCCAGAAATGGCATCCAAGAACGTCTCTACTCTATTGTTCCGACTCAACATGGTTGAAATTTCTTTGAGATGGATTGAGTCCAGGCATGAGCCTATTATGGAGTTCGACACCTACGAGCTCGACATTACATGATGGAGGTATTCGAGGCGCCCGAGGCTGCCACCTCGAGGGATTCTTGTCAAGGAAGCCCGTTTCTTTCCTTCCGCGTCGCGATATCGGAGCTTTATCCTCGAACTCCGACTCAAGACGGCGACATACTGATCGCCTTCATTACATTCATCATGTTACCTACCCCTACACGGCCGACTCTCGGGATCTGCTGACATGTTTATGGCTAAGCTCTCCGTAGAGCTTTCAAATTACCACCGACTGAGAATCAAAGTGTAGCAAGCTACAAGGATGATATGATCGATGAACATCCGGAGATATTCCGTGGCGAGCCGGATTGCCATTCCGTGAGCAAAGACATTCCCTAAGAATCGCATGTCGCCGCATAGATAGCCTTCGCCTACATAGTCACGCAGATCGACTCGACTAGCCAAGCCGGCTCATCTCGACCAAGTCTCCTGTGCCTATGCCTCCGTGATGATGATGGCTATTCATGATAGAGCTCTCGTGTGAACTAAACGGAAGTTCTTTCTAAAAGAATTCCGTGACTCAGTCGCAAAGTTCGATCATGATCACAAATGCAGCCTAATAATACCAGGGAAAGCTTCTCTATGGGATGAAGTTTCGACTGTAATGATAGGAGCGCATAAGGCGTACTTCTCTAACCCTAAGAAGATATAAGCTTCATATAAGGCAATGTAGCCTCTCTACTACCGTATAGGAGCAGGGCTCCGGCTGAGAAGGGAAGAAGAAGACCTCTACTCCTTACTAAGAAGAGGTCTCAATCACTTAAAAACTACTCGAAGCACTCCATCTAAGAAGCTTAAGACAAACTCTCTCGAACAAGCAAGCTTATCATTCCTCCATTCGCATCACGAGACGACTCATAATCTTCCCGGAGAACATTGCCTCAAGCTGGAGAAGGCAACTTCCGCTTAAAGGGAAGTGCCAACTGAACAAAGAGGTTCTCGACACTTCTTCATGTATCCTCACAGATTAGAACTTGATGAACAAGTCCACCTGTTTCTATTTGTAATATTTGTAAGGAGCTTGTTTCTCGATGCTTTGTAACGTTAGGTTTCGGCATCACTAAATAGGGGAAATTGCCGAGATGATTCAAGAAGATAGCTGCTAGAAGATTCAAATCGCATCCTTAACCCATAATTTTATTTGGTGAACCATCAGGTTGTAATAGTTTTCCGCTTTTGTCTCCGGGGAGTTTCGGAGTCAGGTGAGACATTCTTTCAAGATGGTGCGTGTGACTCAGCCTCCGTCCGCCGACCTTTCCCGGGCAGTATTATCCGCCTCGCACTACTGTAGTGAAGATCGGAGAGGCTTGGACTAACCAGGAGCAAGATACCTGGTAAGACCTGCGTAGTGTTGGGACTTAGCAGAGCAGCATAACGAATGGACTCCGCAATGCCGGACTCGGGCAGAGCAAAGATGATCGAAAAGGAGCCAAGTAGAACCGACTCAAACAGAGCAGTTCACTCAAATCTGAAAGTCGAATTCTTCGCAGGAGTCGACTGAAGTCAGAGTATACTAATCGAACCAAGGTAAGACTAAAACTACCCGCATAGTCCCCTCCTGGACCAAGCCGCTTATGTCTTACTTGTTAAATCGCAGAGTCATACTGCATATTCAGATAAGTCACGCCAGATCAAGCCTTGAAGTCTCGTGTCTTGTCCCAACTACTTTCATACACTCGACTCAATGATGAATGATTACTTCACCGTCTAAGTTCTGATTAAAAGTTGTAAGTCAATCCTATTTCCGTAAATGGAGGGAAAAAGACTTTGCCAAATTTCTTTGAAAGAGCCATTAGCTACCAAAAAGAGAGTGACATACGGATCGTCAAGTTCTCTAACGGGATCTTTCCATGGGTCACCTCTATAAATAGAGGGAATTCAAATCAAAGTGCCGGACTTAGCTAAAATATCAAGAACACACGAGCGATTATGAGCAACATTTAGCATTCGACCTAAGGCTTTCCAGCAAGATCTTCGTAGAAATACTTCTCAGCGAAAGGCGACATACTGGCTTCAACGAACCAAGTTTAATTTCAATCAAAGCCTTCTAGTATCCAAGTGATTGAACACGAACCTAGTGAGCTTATTCCTCATCGTTCGTCACTCTAGAAGCCACTTTCTTTGTCCCTTCCTCTAACCTAAGCTCAACTTTAACATATCCATAGCTTTAGATCAAGGGAGTTCATCCCCGAACCTGCTCTTAATTGTAAAGAACTCCTTCATAGTTGGAGAGTTATTCAAACACTTCAGCTTGATGACTTGTAACCGAGACTTGCTGTTTCAAGATCACTTCAAGACCAAGTTGTTTGTCTAGTGTAATAAACTGATTGAGATTAATTTTGTATAATAAAATAGTCTCCTCGATCTTTCTGAAAGCGGATGTAGGATTGTTGATATCCGAACCACTTTAAAAATTTGTTGTGTTCTCGTGTTCTCGTTTTTACTCGTTGCATTGATTTCTCGATCATATGTAAAATATCTTTTCTAAAATCATTCAACTTTGTTTCAAAGCAGTTAAAGAGATGGTGCACGAATATACTAAAATAGCTTTTAATAAAACGCTAAACTCAATCGATTAGGTCGACATTTCGCACTCTCACCGAACTTTTATCAACGGTCTACAATTCAATCACTGGCTTTGGTAGGCCTCGTGAGAAGTCGGGCCACCTGACCGTACGCTGATTTAGAATAATAGATATCTGGCTCATCAACTTGTTCCGCAACGGCACTCACTGAAAAAGGACCGCTCGGGCAGATTTAAGTTGAGAAAGTTTTCAAATGTATTCACTCTAATTTCCCCTTTACACCTCGGGAACGCTTATCTCGGGATTCAACACTTTCTCTCTCTCTCTCTCTCTCTCTCTCTCTCTGTGTTGTTCTCTCTCTCTCTCTCTCTCTCTCTCTCTCTCTCTCTCCTCCTGCTTCGCTTATCTCTCTTTCTTTCTCAATGTCTCTGTCTTCTCTCATTCTGCATCAGCGCTTCTTTTTCTATCTATCTCTCTCTCTCTCTCTCTCTCTCACGCTCCTCCTTTTCTCTCTCTTCTCTCGATTGCTTTCACTTATCTCTATTAGGCTTCAATATCTCTTCTTCTCTCAATTCTCATTTGCTTTCTTCTTTTTTATATCATTCTCACTTCTCTCTCTTGTTGTTTCGACGATCACTCTTCTTCTTCTCCCTCTTGTTTGTTTCTTCTTCTCTCTTTCATTCTCGTGATCTCTCTCTTTCTTATTTATTCCTCTTTTCCTTCTCTCAATTTTTCCTTCCGGCCTCTCTTTCCTCGTTTTATCAATTGTGACATTTCTTTCTTTCTTCGGCCACTTATCTCTATCTCATCTCTATCTATCTCTCTCTCTCTCTCTCTTGTTGTTTCACTATCTCAGTCGGTTCCCTTCTCTCCCTCTTACTACTTCTTCTATCTCTATTTCTCTCTCTTCTACTACTCTATCTTATTATTTTCGCCTTCTATCCACTTTTCCTCTATACTTACTTTCTCTTTAATGTTACTCATCTCATGTCTACGTTTCTCTCTCTCATCAGCTCTCTCTCATCCTTCTCTCATTCCTCTTCTCTCTCTCTCTCTCTCTCTCTCTCTCTCTCTCTCTCTCTCTCTCTCTCTCTCTCTATCTCTTTTATCTCTCTGTCTCTCTCTCTTTCTCTCTATTTCTCTTAGTTGTCTAGCTTTCTCTCTCTTCTTTCTCCCTTCTCTCTCTTTCTCTCCCCTCTTACCTGCTTTCTTCTTCCATTCTCATTTCTCACTTCTTCTTAATCGCTTTCACCGTCTCTTTTCCTTCTCCTAAATTCTGCTTTGTCTTCTTTTCTTCTTTCTATCACTTCTTAATCTCATTTCTTCTCTCTCTCTCTCTCTCTCTCTTCTCTCTCTCTCTCTCTCTCTCTCTCTCTCTCTCTCGTTTTCTTCATGATGTTTCGATATCTCTCTTTCTTTTCTCAATTGTCTCTCTCTTCTTTCACACTGATACTAGTTTCCTCTTCTTTCTCTTTTTTTTCTTTCAACATTATAATCTCTCATCCTATCCCATTCTCTCTCTCTCTCTCCTCTCTCTCTCTCTCTCTCTCTCTCTCTCTCTCTCTCTCTCTCTCTCTCTCTCTCTCTCTGGTCTCTCTCTCTCTCTCTCTCTCTCTGTCTCACGCTCTCCTTTCTCTCTCTCTTCTGACATAAGCTGGCTCATCTCTATTTGCTTTCTCAATTGCCTCTTTCTTCTCTCAATCTTATTTGCTTTCTTCTTTATATCATTCCCACTTCTCTCTTCTTGTTGTTTCGACATCACTCTTCTTCTTTCCCTCTTGTTGTTTCTTCTTCTCTCTTTCATTCTGTGACTTTCCTCTTTCTTATTTTTTGCCTTTCTCTCTTCCTTCTCTAATTTTTTCCTCTCCGTCTCTTCTCGCTTTATCAGCTTGTGACATTTCTCTTTCTCTTTTCATCACTTTCATCTCATCTCATCTCTTTGTCTCTCTCTCTCTCTCTCTCTCTTTGTTGTTTCGCTTATCTCGTTAGCTTGTCCTCTCTTCTCTCCTCTTACTACTTCTTCATCTCTATTTCTCTCTCTTTCTACTCTATCTTATTATTTTGCGCTCTCTATCCACTTTTCCTCTATCTCACTTTCTCTTTAATGTTTCCTCATCTCATGTCTCTCTCTCACGCTCTCTCATCTCATCTCTTCTCCCTTCCCTCTCTCTCTCTATCTCTTTCTTCTCTCTCTCTCTCTCTGTCTTCTATCTTCTTTGGTCTCTCTCTCTCTCTCTCTCTCTCTCTCTCTCTTCCTCTCTCTCTCTCTCTCTCTCTCTCTTAGTGTAATCTAGCTTTCTCTCTTTCTTTCTCCTTCTCTCTCTTCTCTCCCTCCTCTTTTGATCAAGCTTCTTCTTCTCTCTTTCTCTATTCTCACTTCTCTCTTTCTTAATTGCTTTCACCGTCTCTCTTTCCTTCTCCCAACTTTCGCTTGTGTCTCTCTTCTTTCATCACTCTAATCCCATTTCTTCTCTCTTTCTCTCTTCTCTCGCTCTCTTTCTCATGATGTTTCGATATATCTCTCTTTTCTTCTCAGCTTGTCTCTCTCTTCTTCACACTTTCATCGCTTTCTCTTTCTCTTTTTCTCTTCAACACTCTGAATCTCTCATCTCATCTCATCTCTCTCTCTCTCTCTCTCTCTCTCTCTCTCTCTCTCTCTCTCTCTCGACTCGTTTCTCTCTCTCTCTTCTTTCTCTCTCTCTCTCTCTCTTATCTCTCTCTCTCTCTTGACGTCTTCGCTACACTTCTTCATCACTTCTCTTCTCTATTTGTTTAGCCTTCTTTCTTATCCTTCTCTCTAATTTTTCCTCTATCTGATCTTTCTTCTTCTCTGATCAGTTTGTCATTTCTCTTCTTCACTCTCATCTCATGTTTCTCTCTCTCTCTCTCTCTCTCTCTCTCTCTCTCTCTCTCTCTCGTCTCTTGCTTTATATCTCTTCCTTTCAGAAGTTGTCTCTTCTCTCACTTTATCAAGCTTTCTTCTTTCTCATTTTTCTGCTTTTTCTTTTTCTTTCTTGTCGTTTTAATATCTTTCTTTCTTTCAACTCAACTTTTCCTCTATCTCACTTTTCTTTCATGTGTTTCATCCCACCTCATCTCTCTCTCTCTCTTATTCTCTCTCTCTCTCTCTCTCTCTCTCTCTCTCTCTCTCTCTCTCTCTCTCTCTCTCTCTCTCTCTCTCTCTCTCTCTCTCTGACGGCGTTTTAGCTTTCTCTCTTTCTTTATCATTTCTCTTCTTTCTCTCCCTCTTACTGTTTCTTCTTCCTCTTTCTATCCCAACTTCTCTTCTTTCCTTATTGTTTCGCCTTCTCTCTCTTTCCTTCTTCCTCGCTACTTTTTCCTCTCGTCTCTATTTCTCTTTTTCATCACTCTAATCCCATCTCTGCTCTCTCTCTCTCCTCTCTCTCTCTCTGCTCTCTCTCTCTCTGCCTCTCTCTCTCTCTCTTTTCTCTTGATGTTTCACTTATCTCTCTTTCTTTCTTAGGTGGTCTCTCTCTTCTTTCACAATTTCTTTTTCTTCTTCTTCTCTCTTTCTTTTTCTTCTCTCTTGTTGTTCATTGCTTTACTTTTTCTCTCTTTCCTTGTTTCAATATATCTCCTCATGCCTCTTTCTCTTTAATCACTCTAATCTCTCATCTCATCTCTCTCTCTCTCTCTCTCTCTCTCTCTCTCTCTCTCTCTCTCTCTCTCTCTCTCTCTCTCTCTCTCTCTCTCTCTCTCTCTCTCTCTCTCTCTCTCTCTCTCTCTCTCTCTCTCTCTCTCTATCTATCCATCTCATCTATCTAACGCTCCCTGCCTCACTATCATCTCTTTATTTCTCTTCTCTCTCTTCTCTAATTTTGCATCAAGTTTCTTCTTCTCTTTACTTTCTCACTTCTCTCTTTCTTATTGTTTCGCCTCTTCTCTCAATTTTTTCCTTCTACCCTCTCTTTTTCTATTTCATCACTTAACTCCCATCCCATCTCTCTCTCTCTCTCTCTCTCTCTCTCTCTCCTCTCTCTCTCTCTCTCTCTCTCTTCTCTCTCACATTCTCCTTTTCTCTCCTCTCTCTCTTTGATGTGTCACATTATCTCCATTGGGCCTTGGAGTCGCTGGATTGTCTCTTCTTCTAACTCCTATCGCTTTCTTCTTTTATATCATTCCCTAATTTCTCTTTCTTGTTAAGCTGCTTCTCTCTGATCTCTCTTTCTCTTCTCTCTCCCTCTTAAAGTTGTTTCTTCTTCTCTCTTTCATTTTAGCACTTCTCTCTTTCTTATTTTTTTACTCCTCTCTTCCTTCTCTCAATTTTTCCTCCATTGGCTCTTTCTTAGCTTTTTCGCTTGTCACATTGTAAGATCTTCTCTCTTCATGTCACTCTTATCCCATCTCATCTCTCTCTCTCTCTCTCTCTCTCTCTCTCTCTCTCTCTTGTTGTTACGCCATTTATCTCTCGCTTGTCCCTTCTTTCTCTCCTCTTACTACTTCTTCATCTCTATTTCTCTCTCTTTTCTACTCTCTATCTTATTTGCATTTGCTTTCTTCAATCCACTTTTGCTCTATCCTACTTTGCTCTCTCTTTCATATGTTTCTTTATATCCTATGTCTCTCTCTCGTCAGCTCTCTTCCCATCGCCTTCCTTATCTCTCTCTCTCTCTCTCTCTCTCTCTCTCTCTCTCTCTCTCTCTCTCTCTCTCTCGGGCCTCTTTCTCATGGGATGTTTCGATATCTTTCTTCTTTTTCTCACTTGATCTCTCTCTTCTTCACACTTAACACTTTCTTCTTCTTTTTTTTCTTTCAACACTCTTATCTCTCATCTCTCTCTCTCTCTCTCTCTCTCTCTCTCTCTCTCTCTCACTCTTTCTTTCTCTGTCTCTCTCTTCTCTCGACGCTTTCGCTTACCTTTCTGATCGACTTCTTTCTTATCTTACTTGAGCCTTCATTTTTATCCTTCTCCTCTCAATTTTTCCTTCTATCTATCTTTCTCTTCATCACTTGAACATTTCTCTTTCTCTTCTGGCCACTTATCTCACGTCTCTCTCTTCTCTCTCTCTCTCTCTCTCTCTCTCTCTCTCTCTCATGCTTCGACATTCTTCTTTCTTTCAAAGTTTGTCTCTTCTTCTCTCACCTTACCAAGCTTTCTTCTTTTTTTTCTATCTTTCTCATTTCTCTCTTCTTGTCAGTTTTTGACATCTTTCATTCCTTCCAATCAACTTTTCCTCTATCTCTACTTTCTCTTCATGTTTCTCATCTCACCTTATCTCTCTCTCTCTCTCTCTCTCTCTCTCTCTCGTCTCCATCGTTTAGCTTTCTCTCTCTTTCTGTGTCATTTCTCGTCTCGTTCTCTCTCCTCTTAATTGCTTCTTCTTCTCTCTTTCATTCTCACCCTTATCTAGCTTTTCTCTCTTCTTTCATTCTTACTCGTTTCATTCTTCTTTTTTCTTTCAACACTCTAATCTCTCAAATCTACGATCTCTCTCTCTCTCTCTCTCTCTCTCTCTCTCTCTCTCTCTCTCTCTCTGTCTATCGATCTTTCTCTCTATCTCTCTCTCTCACTCTTTTTCTCTCTCTTTTCATTCTCTTTCTCTTGATGTTCTTTATCGTCTCTCTTTTCTTTCCCAACTTGTCTCTCTCCTTCTTCTTACACTTACCGTTTCTTCTTCTCTCTCTCTCTCCGCATCTCTCTATCTTGTTTAGCTTCGCCTTCTCTCTCCTTTCTTTCAACACTCTAATCTCTCATCTCATCTTATCTCTCTCTCTCTCTTCTCTTTCTCTCTTCTCTCTCTTTCATTGGTCTCTCTCTCTCTCTTTATCTCTCTATCTCTCTCGACGCTTTCGCTTACCTTTCATCACTTCCTCCCTTTCTCATTGTTTCGCCTTTGTTTCTTATCCTTCTCTTCTAATTTTCTCCTTCCGGGTTCTTTTCTCTTTCTATTAGCTTCAACATTTCTTTCTTTTATGTCGCTTCCTCATCTCAACTCATATCTCATCTCTCTCTCTCTCTCTCTCTCTCTCTCTCTCTCTCTCTCTCTCTCTCTCTCGCTCTCTCACTTTCTTTCTTAGTTGTCTCTTCTCTTCTCCTCACTCTTATTAGTTTCTTCTTTTTTCTATCTTTCTCTTTTTTATATATATGGTTTCAATATCTCTCTTTTCCCCTTGAAAAATCGAAATGATTATATATATATATTTATATATTTTATATATAAATTAGTTAGTTATTATGGAAAGTTAATTAGCATTTATTGCTAATTTAGTTTGGGCAAAATTCAACCCTCTTTTTTGATCGCATTTTCGAGCTCTCTGATATGTATCCGATTAAACTTTTGAGATATATGACGCCGATCTACACGTTTTTCGAGTAGATAATTATAGTGTGCTTAATTTCTCGATTCCGATTTTTGGTGAGTGAGAAATAGTGGCTCAAGTTCTGGGGGACAAAACTTATATGTTATCTAAAGTGGAGGAACTTACCTTATTCAGGCTTTGAGAGTATTACATTGATCAATGTCCCACATTGATAAATGAAATAACTTTAATGCTGGTATTTAAGTCTCTACCACATTGTAAGAGATAACAAAGTGACATGTGGTGGGCTCGGGCACACTATGCTCATATGCGCACGAGCGTCTTTTCTGGCTGACCGCCACGCATCGCTGGGATAGCCAGGCTAAGGCGCGGGCTGGGCCGCGACCACGCCAGCACTCCTGCCGTTCGCCGCCTGCTCGCTGCTCCGGCCTCCGCTTCGTTTCGATCTCAGAACCGTGGACTTGGACTCGGACTTGACTTCGACCTTGGCACTGGTCCTTTGGGTGGTCCACGTTCGCCGCTGCTGGCTCCGGCGGCTAGTTTGCCGGGCTTGGGTTTCGTGGGCTGGCCTGGGCCTCAGTGGAACCACAGACTGTAACGCTCTACCATGGTGTCGTGCACCCGCCACACCTGAGCACCACTTTTGGATGGAACTCTTCCGGAATGAGATACTCGTCTGTGCTCCATCACTCCACTTACCATCCACGACCCTCCAAAGATTGATGGCTCCAACACCTTTCACTCCTGGGGGAAGCAGCCTACTTATAACAAAGTCAGTGTGTTCATTCCATTTCTACACACCAACACCCGCAACAACATTTTGCATTCTTAGTTCACTGAACCGCATCCTAGTGGGGCCGCTATAGTTGTCCGAAGAAATTGTACGGTCCTGCCGGAAAAGTCCGGTCTTTCTCGCGAGCTTGTAGATTTTGGCGGTGCTCACATCTTTCAAGCACGCTGTCGCTTTCATCTTGGGGACGCATACGCCTATGTAAACCGAGAGCACTAACGGGCGTATTTCTGTCTTGCCGAGAGAGTGACTCCTTCACTCGATGGTTTATTCCTTTCGATTTATTTTTTCGGCTTATTAGTATTGCTTTTGTAATAGCAACTTTTTCGTTACTAATAATCGTGAGTAAGACGAATAGTATCTACCTACTTTGCCGCCTAAACATGTCTTCTTCTATCCGCTGCCTGACTTCGATTGCGGGCTGACGCTTTATCACGCTTCTCTGCTGGCCGCTTAACCTCAGCTGCTTCTAACGCTGATCACATTGCCTCCGACATTGTTGTTCCCACCGGGCGGCTTGTTTCCATTTCCACCTCCGATCTTTGTTATCTTGAGACTTCACGCATGCTATGTTCACGCTACGGATGCTTGGGATCAGACTTAACTATGTTAATGCCTCTAACACGGGGCATTCTAACTTCACTGTAATGTCCTTCGCTTTTCAGTAGTAATGTCCCTTTGGGAGTGTGGAACCACCATGAAGTGGTGGTGGGGGTTCAAACCCGTCTCCTCGACTGTCACCTGGCGCACTCGTCTGCAGTGTTGCCGCTTTCGCTCGGGCCGAGAAGCCGACCTCAAGCCTGGCGGGAGCCGACTTCAAGAGGCGGCCACAGAAGATGTTGTTCTTTCGACAACATTGGGGTTCACCTCCGTTCACATTGATGGAGAATGCACTCCGCTTCCTCCAAATGAGAACTTAAGAGAACTTGGAAGTCCCGGATAAACTCTGCGACAAATTGGCTAACTTCCTCGACTACTCTTGTGTAAAAACTTCGTGCTTAGTAGACTGGGGATGATACCTCAGATAAAGCCAGATATGTAAATGTAAAGACCTCCAAGGCAATTTGGGAGGCACTTGAAAGGAAATAATCAGTCTGAATGATGCGGTGTACCAAGAAGTTTGTAGCTCGCAAAGTTCTTGGACTACAAATGGTGCGGATCTCTTGAAGGCATGGAGCAAGTGCAAGAGTTCCAACTCATTACCGTCTACGACGCTCCACAGCTCGAAGTTGTAAGGCCTGCTTCTGTGATGCTTATCGCAGAAGAACCGTAATTGAGAGAACTCTCTCCTCGAGCTAGAAGGACTTCAAGAGGCTACTTGAAGCACAAGCGTAAAGGAAATGACGCCTCAGGACCTTTGTGGTCATGCTCCGTGATCGTAGACCGACACTTAGGACTCGAGATAGGAAGCGGCAAAGCACCATGTGGGAGCCCAAGAGTCAACTTTGGCTGAGAAAGGGGTGGCAACTCCAATAATGCAAAGAGAGGGCGTCCAAATAGCAACCCCAAAGGGAAGGGTGCACAGTAATCCCGCAAGTTTGAAGGGGATCAAGCTATAATCGTGGGCAAATCCGCCACATGTCCAAGAGGATCGCTGAAAGCCTAAGAAGAAGAGGCCTCGCTTAAGCCCAACACGTTGAGATCGACTATCAGTTTGAAGCCACCTTGCGGGTCCAAGCTTTCATCGGCGAAGCCAAATGTCGTGGAGAATGAGGAGAAGTGGTATATTTGATACTGGCAACCACAGAAGCATTAACATGTTTGTAGGCATCGGGAGCCGCTTCACTAAGTATAAGAGCTCGCTGGCTGGAGGAAGCTTCACATACGGGTAATCAAGCCTCGCTTGAGGTGGTCGGCCATGGTACCGTGGTGCTAAGGTTGAGCTCCCAGGAAGAACCTAACCTCCGGGAGAGGAGCCGCGATGTCCCCTGACATCCGGAAGCTTGTGTCCTGGCTTCCTCCAGACTAGCCAGGAGAGTGTGTTAGACTCAGCTTAGCCTGGACAAACTCATCTTATCTTAAATTTGAATGTTTTTAGGAAAAGGCCACCTATCTCGAGGGCCTTTCTTTTAAGTTAAGTGTAATGGAAGATTCGTTACATCTCGCTTGAGGCTAAAAATAATGAAAAACGGCTACTTCTCTCTTACTTGATCGAAAGCTGCTCTGATTTACGGCATTCTAGATTAGGACATGTTAATCTAAATGCAAAGAAAAAGATTAGTTAATCTCGATCTACTTAAAGTAAATGAGTTTAACAAAACCAAGTGTGAAGTTTGCGTTGAAGCCAAAATTGGCTAAGATGCTGGCATCTCATTCCTCAGAAAGGAACACAAAACCTCTTTAACTCATTCACACCGACGTATGTGCACTTGGGAAGTCGCCAGATAAACTAGAAAGCGTGGAAAAAGATATTTTATTACTTTTATTAGAACAACATCGCACCAAGTATTGTACTTTTTATCTTTAAGGAGTAAAGATGAGTGACGATCGCTTTTACTAACTCTGTGCTAAGTAAGTTTGAAACCAACTTCGATTGTAAAATCAAATCGGTACCAAGTTTGATAGAAGTGGGAGAATATGTAGCTCCCTTGAAGAGTTATGTTTGACAAGTGGTATTATTCATCAAATCCACCAGCCCCTATTCGCCCTTCAATCAAATGGTGTAGTTGAAAGGAAGAATCGAATCCTCCTATAGCTGAGATGATGAACTGCTTTTTGTTGATAAGTTCTGACTGCCCTCGTAACACGTGGGGGAAGTTCGCCTTGACGGCTTAACTACTTATTAAAAACAAAATACCTCTCTAAAAAGTAGAGATGTGACTCCTTACGAAAGTTAAAGTGGAAAGGAAGGAAACCTTCCTATAAATACCTCAAAGCGTACAAGTGCTTCGCTAAGGTAGAAGTGCCTTTGCCTAAGCAAAGTTGCCAACAGGACCTAAGCACCGTCGATTAGTATCTTTATAGGATACTGTGACATGAATAGTAGCGCATATCGGTTTGTCATTTATAAGTCGGCCAGTCTTGACAGTGAATGTTGGAACTACTTATTGATTCAAGGAATGCTATATTCTCTGAATATACTCTATCCTTGTAAAAGCGATGATAAAGCTGAGTCAAGCTCTAGCTGGTGTAGCAAGAGAAGTTACGATAGTTCTAGAAATGTGGGGTAGAACCCGATACTCGTAAAAAGGCAGCCGCTGATGTTGAAACTTTAGAACCAGATGAGCATTAGAGCAAGAGTTGCTAAGGACTTCAACCCGATTATGTTAGTCTTTCTTTTAGATGAAGAGCCACGCCTATAAAAGAAGCTCTTTCTAGACTCCGACGTCTCACTTTTGGTGAGAAGTCGGGCTCCAGAGTGAAATTGATTCCATCAAGCAAATCAGTATTGGGTTCTTAGCAAACTTACCTCGGAGCGTTGCAAGCCCTAGGATGTAAATGGGATCCTAAAAAGAAAGTATATATGTAAAGTGGGTTTAATCAATAAATATAAAGCTCGCTAAGTGGTTGAAAGGCGTTTTAAGCAAATTGAGGGATATGATTTCTTCGATACTTATTCGCCCGTAACGAGGCATTACGGTTTATCTCGTGAAGCTTCGCTGATTAGTCGCTTGCATGCAATCTTGAGATTCACCAAATGGACGTGGAAAACCGCCTTTCTAAATGGAGATTTGGAAGAGGAAATTTATATGGAACAAACTCGAAGTGGCTTAGTGAGTACCTAGCCAAGAGCGAAAGGTATGCAAATCTGGTGAAATCCCTGTATTGGTCGAAACAAGCACCATTATGACCGGGGCACTTGAAATTGGACGAGATATGTTGTCGAATGGTTTTAAGATCAATGAATGTGACAAGTGTGTTTACATAAAGAACACAAAGAATGGCTTCGTGAATTGCTTGTCTTCTATGTAGACGGCATGTTAATTATGTGGACAAACCTTCAAGTCATGCTATCGAGAAAGTGCTTGGGAGATGTTTAATGCTTTCTGATAGTAAAGTGCCGACACTAAGACTCCTCCTTTAGAAGTTAATGTTCACTTGAGCTGGGATCAGCGGTGATCCCGCTGCTCAAGAGGATTTCATGCCAGAGTTATCTGGGTTTGCCTTATGTACATCACCAATTGTACGAGAGCCCGACCTAGCTTGTCCCAAGTGAACAACCGGAAGTCGCTTCATACTAAGTAATCCTAGTAGAGAGACATTGGAAATCTCTTGTAGGTAGTTCTCCGAGGCATTTGAAATACACTCTTAACTTCGATTGCACTTACCGAGACATCCCCCAAGCATTTCCTGAAGGGTACCGTGGATGTGCGAATTGGATATCCGACACTAAAGACTCGTTGTCTACTAGCTAAGTTGGGTGTGTTCACTATAAGGAGGATCCGGTCGCGGGAGATCCACGAAATGGACATAGCATAGCCCGACCCACCTATGGAATCGTAGTTTATCGCTTTAGGATAAAGTTTCAGAGGAGGTCGAATGGGTCCGCAATTTTCTTCTTTGAAGATATTCCATGTTGGACTTAAACCCGTGCCAATTCCTATGATGATTCACCGTGATCAGCTAAGCGGCTATTGGTAGGGCCAAGAGTGGGTTTTATAATGGTAAGTCGAGACATATTTATCAAGCCGACATAATACCGTAAGATATTTCCGATCACGAGTGGGGTTATCTCTATAGACTTTCATGTCAAGTCAATTGACAACCTAGCTGGATCCGCTTACTAAGTAGTTTAAATCGAGATCAAATCGTATAAGCTCAGAGGAATGGGAGTTAAGTCCACATGTTAAAGACGATTATAGCGGATACCCAACCTTGTACATGGAGATCCCATGAACCTGGTTCACCGGAAACTAAGCTATATGAGTCCGTTGATACCACACTCAAAATAAGCCTATTCCCTAAAAGAGCTCGGAGAGTGTTAAGGCACCGCATGCGGTGGAGGTTAAGTCTTTGACTTTAATGATTCTCGATGCCTTGAGAAGGTGGAGTACTTGACAGATACCTCGTGTAAGAATCACATAGGCAAGTAGCTGAAGTGAGGGCCGCTTCTATGTAAACACTTATGAATCCAAAGAGGTTGTCCATGGCCGCGAAAGGATTACAAACGTGAGAACTGACGAGGCTGAGACTTTATAGTGTTAGTGCTATTCGTCTAAGTATACACCACGGAGGAATAGTTCAAGGCCACGTGTCCACTTATCCACCAGTGATGCTCTGATAGCACCGACTAAGGAAGGTTGCAAGGTTACATGCCATCTACCCCGACGCTTTATCGGCTCCTCGAGGACGTAGCTTGTAGGTGGTCCGTATGCATGCATTTCTGGCATATTTCCACTATGTGGGGATTGTTGGAAAAATCGAAATGATTATATATATATATATATATATATATATATATATATATATATATATATAAATTCAGTTAGTTATTATGTGAAAGTTAATTAGCATTTATTGCTAATTTAGCTTGGGAAAAATTCATCCCTTTTCGATCGCATTTTCGAGCCTCCTCGATATATTTATCCCATTAAACTTTTTGAGATATATGACGTGTCGATTCTATGCTTTGAGTAGATAATTATAATGTGGTTAATTTCTCTCATTCCTGATTTTCAAGCAGTAAGAAATAGTGGCTCGAAGCCTGGGGGGACAAAACTTATATGTGTTATCTAAAGTCGAGAAACTTACTCTTTCTGGTTTTGAGAGTATTACATTGATCAATGTCCCATTGATAAATGAAATTACTTTAATGTGGTATTTAAGTCTCTACCATCGTAAGAGATAACAAAGCCGACACAGCGCGGGCTCACACACATGCTCATACTACAGCTCTTTCGCTGATCATTTCACACGCTGGCGCGTAGACCGCCCCGGCCCGTTCCGCTCCCGGCCCGTCCGCGGTCCTCGACTCGACTTCGACTCAGTGGTCTGCAATCGGGTCCTCGGGTGGTCCGCCGCCTCGCCGCTGGGCTCGGCAATGGGCTTGTCAGCTTGGCTCGCGGGCTGGCTAAATTTGGTGCGTTGAACCGTCGTGACCGATTGCTCTCCGCAGGCCAGGCACCTCGCCACACCCAAGCACCACTTTTGGATGGACCTCTCTGGAATGAGAACGCCTTTGCAGTGCCTCCATCACTCCACTTACCATCCACGACCCTCCAAAGATTGTCGGTCTAACACCTTCACCTGGGAAGTACCAATAGGCGTGTGTTCATTCCATTTCTTACACACCAACACCCGCAACAACGCTTGTGAATTCTTAGTTCACGAATGTATCCTAGTCTTATATCTGTTCAAGAAATTGGCCCGCCGGAAGTCCAGTCACGGAGTCTCAGAGATTTTCATGGGTGTCGCAACACTCCGAGACGCCCGTCGTTTCATCTTGGGACAATACGCCCTACAAACCGAGAGCACTATCACAGATTGGCCCATGGGAGAGAGTGACTGACCGACTCGCTTCTTCCTTCGGATTTATTTTTTTGACTTATCAGACGGTTGTATGCTGTACTGCTACCAACATTTCCTTCTCCCAACTTTTCCTCTATCTCACTTTCTCTCTTTCATGTTTCCCATCTCACCTATCTCTCTCTCTCTCTCTCTCTCTCTCTCTCTCTCTCTCTCTCTCTCTCGTCTGCATTGTTTAGCTTTCTCTCTTCTTTCTCACTTCTCCTTCTCTCTCTGACTGCTTCTTCTAATTTCTTTCATTTTATTCTCTCTTCCCATCAGTTTGCCTCTCTCTTGCCTTCCTCACACTTTTTCTTCCACCTCTTTTTCTTTCTCTATCACTGATCCGATTTCTTTCTGGCTCTCCCCCCCCTTCTTTTTCTCTCTCTCTCTCTCTCTCTCTCTCTCTCTCTCATATTTCATGACTCCTTTCTTTTTCTCATCTATCTTCTTCTCACTTTTACTTTCTCCTCTTTTTCTATATTTCTCTCTTTCTTGTCAAGCTTCGACATCTTTCTCTCTCTCTCTCCAACTTTTCCTCTATCTCACTTTCTCTTTCATGTTTCTCTCATCCCATCTCATCTCTCACATGGCTTTCACTTTCTCCTGTTTCACCCATCGGCTTCCTTCTTCGTTTCTCTTTCTTTTTCATCACTGGAACATTAGTTCATCTCGCTCTCTCTCTCTCTCTCTTTCTTTCTCACTCTCTCTCTTTCTCTCCTCTACTTTCATTTCTCTCTTCTCTTCTCTTTCATTATCACTTCATTCTACGCTTTCATTTCTTCTCTCTTTCCTTTTTATTTAATTTTTTTCCTTCCTCATTCTTCCTTTCTCTTTCGGTCAATTTAATCCCATCTCTCTCTCTCTCTCTCTCTCTCTCTCTCTCTCTCTCTCTCTCTCTCTCTCTCTCTCTCTCGTCATTCTCTCTCTCTTCTCTCTCTCTCTCTCTCTCTCTCTCTCTCGTTCTCTTCTCTTGATGCTTCACTATCTCTCTTTCTTTCTCGAGGTCGTAGACTTCTTTTTCACACCCATCAAGTTACTTTCTTTGTCTTTCTATCTGGTTTGCTTTCGCTTTCTCTTTCTCTTTCTTTAATCCTCTAATCTCATCCATCTCTCTCTCCCTCTCTCTCTTTCTCTCTCTCTCTCTCTTCTGATCGTTTCAATTATCTTTTCATCACTTCTCTCTTGACATTTCATTTTCATTTATCCTTCTCTAATTTTTCCCACTCTCTTTCTTTTTCATCACTGAATATTTCACTTTCTCTTATCGCGCTCCCCTATCCCATCCTCATCCCATGGGGCTCTCTCTCTCTCTCTCTCTCTCTCTCTCTATTTCATTGTTTCTTTTCTTTTTCTCATGAGCGATATTCTCTCACTACCGTTTTCTTCTCACTTCTCTTTCTTCTACGCTGATGATTCTTTTTTCTTTCTCATTAACTTCTCCTCTATCTCAATTTCTTCTTTTATATTTCTATCTCATCTCTCTCTTTCTCTCTCTCTCCTAATATTTCAAAGCCTCACTCTCTCTCCTTTAATTGCTTTCTTTCTTTTTCTTTTCATTCTTTACTTCCACTTCCATCATTTCATTTTCTATTTTGCTCACACTTTTTTCCTTCCTCGTCTCTCTTTCTCTTCATCATCAGACTCATCTCTTTTGATCCTTCTCTTTAATTTTCTCCTCCGTCTCTCTCTTTCTCTTTCATCACTGAACATTTCTTTCTTCTTTTGTCACACCTTATATCATCTCATCTCTCTCTCTCTCTCTCTCTCTCTCTCTCTCTCTCTCTCTCTCTCTCGATTAGATATGAATCCAGATAGAACTCTAGAGAGAAGAACTATAAGAATATATCTATGAAAGATTAAGTTCTTCTCCTGATACGGGTTTCAATCTTCTAGAAAAATTGCTTACCTATTGAAGCTGTTCCTCGATGTGTCCATCATCGCCATGATCGACCTCCCATCCTTTTTACTTTCTTCCATGAAATATCCTTCTCCATTTATAGAGGTGACCCGTGCATATGTCCATTGGAGAGGATGATGCCACCTGTCACTCTACAGCAAACGGCTTTATTTGAATTTGTAGTCCACTTTCTTTAATGAAAGTGGTTGACTTGGTAGCTTTATGTCGGAGACTCGCGCTTGGCTGCTTGTCATTGGTCGAGGTACGAGAGTGGTTGAGACCTATTCCAGACTGCAGGGGATACCGAAGCCGGGACTTCTCAGACGTGACGAATTCCTGGGACAACCAGGGTTCTGGGATCTTCAAATCTATCGGGAGTGAACCCACTTTCCAACACACTCACTTCTCTCTATGTTTCGCTATCTCTCTTTCTTTTTCTCGCTGTCTCTTCACTCTCACTCTAGCTATTTCTTCTTTTTCTAAATTTCACTTCTCTTCTTTTCATTGCTTCGGAGATTCTTCTTTTTCCTTTTCTCTCTCTCAACTTCCGCTATTCCATCTCACTTTCTTTCTCTTTCATGTTTCTATCTCTATTTCATCTCTCTCTATCTCTCTCTCTCTCTCTCTCTCTCTCTCTCTCTCTCTCTCTCTCTAGAGGTTTACCTTTCTCTTTCTTTCACTTCTCTCCCCTTATCTCCCCCTTGTTGTTTCTTCTTCTCTCATTCCTTGGGACTTCTCTTCTTTCTGGTTTCTCTCTGATCTTGTTGTTTCATTCTTCTCTCTCGAAACACTCGATCCCTCATCCCATCTCTCTCTCTCTCTCTCTCTCTCTCTCTCTCTCTCGACGCTTTCAATTATCTTTCATCATTCTCTTTTTTCTTATTGTTTCTACTTCATTCTTATCCTTCTAAATTTTTCCTTCCGTCTCTTTTCTCTTTCATCGCCTGAACATTTCCCTTTCACACTCTCATCCCATCTCATCTCATCTCTCTCTCTCTCTCTCTCTCTCTCTCTCTCTCTCTCTCTATTTCGTTTATCTCTTTCTTTCTCATTACTCTTATTCTTCTCTCACTCTTACGGGTTCTTTCCTTTTCTCTCTTTTTCTACTTTTTCTTCTCTTGTCAGTTTCGACATCTCTTTCTTTCTTCTCTTCAACTTCTCACTCTAATCTCTCACTTTCGGGGGGGGGGGGGGGGGGAAAAAATCTCTTTCATATTTTTATCCCATCCCATCTCTCTCTCTCTGCCTGCCATCGCTTTAGCTTCTTCTTTCTAATTCTCTCTTTCTCTCCTTCTGCTTTCTTCATCTCTTTCATTTTCACTTCTCTTTTTCTATCATTTTACTTCTTCTCTATTCATTCTGAGACTTTTCCGATGTCTCTCTTTCTCTTCATCACTCTATTCTCATCTCTTGATCCTTCTCTTAATTTTCTCCTCCGTTCCTCTCTTCCCCTTTCATCGCTGAACATTTCTCTTCGTCTTTTGTCACTCCTTATCTCATCACATCTCTCTCTCTCTCTCTATCTCTCTCTCTCTCTATCTCTCTCTCTCACCCACTCTCTACACTCTCTCGATAAGCTTTCACTATCTCCCATTCTTTCTCGCTTGTCTTCTTCACTCACCCATCAAGCTTCTTCTTTGTAAACTTCTCACTTTTCTTTTTCTTGTTGTTTCCCTGAGATCTCTTTCCTTCTCTCTCAACTTGTCCTCTATCTCACTTTCTCCTCATGTTTCTCATCCCCATTTCATCTCTCTCTCTCTCTCTCTTCTCTCTCTCTCTCTCTCTCTCTCTCTCTCTCTCTCTCTCTCTCTCTCTCTCTCTATTTCTTCACCTGATCCCATCTTCTTTGGATTTCTTCTCTCTCTCTCTCTCTCTCTCTCTCTCTCTCTCTCTCTCTCTCTCTCTCTATCATTTCATGAGATGTCTATTTCTTTTCTCATGAGTCATTTCTTCTTTTCCTTTAATTTCCACTCTTTCTTTTTCTCATACATCTCTTCTTTTTCCCACTTCGATTCTTCTTATCGTTTTTCGCCTTCTTCTTTTTCCTTCCTCTAGATTTTTTTCCCTTCCTCTCTCCTTCTTCTCTCTCTTCTTCTCTCTCTCTCTCTTCTCTTCTTCTCTCTCTCTCTCTCTCTCTCTCTCTCTCTCTCTCTCTCCTAATTTTACTTCTGACTATGATCTCTTTTTCTTTTTTCTCTCCTTTCTCTCTCTTCTCTCACTTTTTTCAGCTTTCTTCTCTTCTCTCTCTCTCTCTCTCTTCTCTCTCTCTCCTCCCTCTCTCTTTATGTTTCCCATATCACTATTTATTTTTTAGTCATTCTCCGTTCTCAATTTTATTTTTTTCTTCTTTCTCTCTTTCATTCTCACTTCTCTTTCTTTCTATTTCACCATCTCTCAATTTTTCCCTATCTCTCCTTCACTTTTATGTGTGGGATCTCATTTGTCTTCTCTCTCTCTCTCTCTCTCTCTCTCTCTCTCTCTCTCTCTCTCTCTCTCTCTCTCTCTCTCTCTCTCCCTCTCCCTTCTCTTTTTTGTTTCTTCGCTTCCTCCTTTCTCTCTCTCTCTCTCCCGTGTTTCGCTATCTCTCCATCTTTCTCACTTCTCTCAACTTTTCCTCTATCTCACTTTCTTTCATAGTTTCTCATCCCATCTCTCTATCTCTCTCCCTCTCTCTCTCTCTCTCTCTCTCTCTCTACATGATCTTCTCTCTTTCTTTCTCACTTCTCTCCCTTTCCTTAGTTTTTTTTCTTTTTTCTTCTCTTTCCATTTTCACTTCACTCTTTCTTATTGTTTCATTGCCTCTCTTTCCTTTTTCTTTCTCTAATTTTTTCCTCCGTCTCTCTTTTTTGCTTCATCACTGACCCATCATCTCATCTCCTCACTCTTCTTTCACTCATTATCTCATCTTATCTCGTCGCTCTCTCTCTCTCTCTCTTCTCTCACTCACTCTACCTGTTTTATTATCTCTTTCTTTTTCTCTTCTCTCCATCTCTCACTTTGTTTGTTCTTTCACTTTTGCTTCTCACTCTCTATCTTCACTGCTTTCTTTCTCTATCTCTCTCTTTCTCTCTCTCTTTCTCACTTCTCTCTCTCTTCTCGTGACTCCTATTTGTTATTCCTTTTCTTCTTTCCTTCTCCCAAGATTTCTTCTCATTTCTCTTTTTCTCTTTCCTTATGTTTATCATCTCATCTCATCTC
>CM054826.1:20781568-20789055 GCA_028984105.1 Lavandula angustifolia | reverse complement strand
CTCTCTCTATCCTTCTCTCACAGCTTTCACAATCACTCTCTCCTTTCCTCACTTTTCTCTCTTTCTCTATTTCTCTCTATGTGTCTTCTTTTTCTGTTACTATTTGTTCTTCTCCCTTTCTTTCACACTTCTCTCTCTCTCTCTCTCTCTCTCTCTCTCTCTCTCTCTCTGGCTCTCTCGCACTCTTTATCTCTCACAATTTTGCATTCTCTCTTTCCGTTTCTCATTTCTCATTTCTCATTTCTCATCTCATTTCACTCACTCTTTGTGTCTCTATCTATACCGGCAACATGTCACAAGTGTTATTCCCACAATTGTGTAAGTGGTTGATCTAGATATGATATACTGTTCGATTCCCGTTATGATTGATTTAAATATACTATATGAAGGAAAATTGATGGTTAGAAATGCTACCTTCCTCCTTCGTATGTTGTCGCGGCTTTGATTGTTGCTCCAGTGTTAGAACTTCTGATTTGTGTCCGGCCTTTTTCTTCCTCTGGGTGGTTAGAGAACTGAAGAAAATAAATTATCGTCTCTCTCTCTTACTCGCGTGCGTGCGTGAGTTTATGAGTATGTGTGTGTATTCTGTTTCTGAACAGAATACTAATTTATATAGGCTTCAAAAGCCAATATAATATCAATATATTTGTAACCCATTAATTTAATTATATTTCTAATGGGCTTCCACATAACCATCCCATAATATAATTAATTAATTTACTGGGCTACTAATATTTATTAATTAATTGGCTCGGCCAATTAATTCCAGATAAATAACATTATTAAATAATTTAAAAAATACATTAATCCATTAATAATGATTTCTGAGAGACAATAAATAACTAGGCAACTAATTGGGCCAGATCAGTGATCCAATACAAGAAATAAAACTGGGCCTCAAATTAATTAATTATCCATGCTCAATCCAGAGCAAAATTAATTAATAAACACAGATTCATTCCACTAGAAAATCCGTGCTAACCCTTTATCCCAAATTGAGCAAGGACTTGTATTTAAGACTTAATCGATCTCCATATTTAAGATAGAAATATTCATTAATTAATTAATCTTACTGACAGCTTAAATTAATTAATATCTTATATTCCTGAGTAGTACCACTCGACCTTATTAACACACCTGAACTTAATCAACCGGCCAGGTTTAGTGTGCTAATCCTTTCGAGTTCCTTAGTGGATATTATCATCCTATTTTACTAGGATACGGCTGCAAGATATAGACAACCAGCCTGAGCCACAAATAACTACTAACACCCAAGATACGTAGATCCGGTCGCGATGACGTTCACCATAGTAGGTCAAAGTGATAGATAGCCAAATGCACTCAGCTGAAGTCTTACCAAGCTTAAGACCAGCTAAGTCACCGAGATCTTGGTTCTCCACTAAGGTCAGTTAGGAGAACACATCTCACTGTGATCCATCAATACACCACCTTAAGTGTACCGCAAAGACAAACGGCTAAGACAAGCCACTTCTTATCTAAACTCAGGACTTAAACCGACAACTTATCCTTAAGTTGTCTCAAATGTGATAACTGTTTATATCTTGTCAGTTCAACCAATTTCTGTTGTCTTCTGTGATACCCGACATACCACACGAATCTAACTTTTATACAAGATAAAGGATAAAATGTGCAAATATACATATTTATCAGATAGGAGAATAAAATAGTGGAAATGACAAAAACACTTTGTATACAAGCATAAAAATTGGTTCCAGTATACAAAATCGCAACACTATATTCTCTCTCTCTCTCTCTTTCTCTCTCTCCCTCTCTCTCTAACACTTACAGTTTCGCCTTCTCTTTCCTTTTCTGATTTTTTTTCCTCTCTCTCTATCTTTCTCTCTCATCTTATCACTCTGTCTATCTTTTCCTCACTTTCTCTTTCTCTATTTCACACTCTGTGTCTTCTCTTTCTCTTATTGTTTGTTCTTCTCCCGTTCTTTCAAACTTCTCTCTCTCTCTCTCTCTCTCTCTCTCTCTCTCTCTCTCTCTCTCTCTCTCTCTCACACACACACACACACACACACACACACACACAATTTTGTCTTCCCACTTTGCTTTTCACGTTTCTCATTACTCATCTTATCATCTCTATCTCTATATATATATCTCTCTCTCTCTCTCTCTCTCTCTCTCTCTCTCTCTCTCTCTCTCTCTCTCTCACGTACTATTTTTCCTTCTTTCAATCCTTTTCTGATTATTTACTCTATTCATCTCTTTCTCTTTCATCTCTCTCATCTCATCTATCTCTATTTCCCTCTCTTACTGTTTCGCTTTCACTCTTTCCTTTCCGCACTTTTCTCCGTCTTTTTTCTATTTCTCTCTCTATGTCTTCTCTTTATCTTACGGTTTGTTCTTGTCCCTTTCTTTTACACTTCTCTATCTCTCTTCTTTTCTTTAATCTTTTATCTATATATATATCTAGAACCATATATCTCTCTCTCTATATATATATATATATATCTCTCTCTCTCTCTCTCTCTCTCTATCTATCTCTCTATCTCTCTCTCTCTCTATGTCTGTGTCTCTCCTCTCTCTCTAGCGATTCTTTGTTTACCTTTTCTCTTTCCCTTTTCGATTTTTCCCCTCTCGCTCTCTTTCTCTTTCATCTCTCTCATTTCATCTCTCTCTCTATCCTTCTCTCACGGGTTTCGCAATCACTCTCTCCTTTCCTAACTTTTCTCTCTTTCTCTATTTCTCTCTCTCGTGTCTTCTTTTTCTATTCTTGTTTGTTCTTCTCCTTTCTTTCACACTTCTCTCTCTCTCTCTCTCTCTCTCTCTCTCTCTCTCTCTCTCTCTCTCTCTCTCTCTCTCTCTCTCTCTCTCTCTCTGGCTCTCTCGCACTCTTTATCTCTCACAATTTTGCATTATCTCTTTCCTTTTCTCGTTTCTTATTTGTCATCTCATTTCACTCACTCTTTGTGTCTCTATCTATACGGCAACATGTACGTCAAGTGGTATTCCCACAATTGTGTAAGTGGTTGTCTAGATATGATCTCATCGTTCGATTCCCCGTTACGATCGATTTAAATATACTATATTCTCTCTATATCTCTCTCTCTCTCTCTCTCTCTCTCTCTCTCTCTCTCTCTCTCTCTCTCTCTCTCTCTCTCTCTCTCTCTCTCTCTTTAACACTTACAGTTTCGCCTTCTCTTTCCATTTCTGATTTTTTTCCTCACTCTCTGTCTTTCTCTCTCATCCCATCTCTCTCTCTATCTTTTCTTCACATTTCTCTCTTTCTCTATTTCTCACTCTGTGTCTTCTCTTTCTCTTATTGTTTGTTCTTCTTCCTTTCTTTCAAAGTTCTCTCTCTCTCTCTCTCTCTCTCTCTCTCTCTCTCTCTCTCTCTCTCTCTCTCTCTCTCTCTCTCTCTCTCTCACTCAAAATTTTGTCTTCCCTCTTTGCTTATCACGTTTCTCATTTCTCATCTCATCACTCTCTCTCTCTCTCTCTCTCTCTCTCTCTCACACGTACTATTTTACCTTCTTTCTTTCCTTTTCTGTTTATTTACTCTATTCCTATCTTTCTCTTTCATCTCTCTCATCTCATCTATCTCTCTTTCCCTCTCTTACTGTTTCACTTTCACTCTTTCCTTTCCGCACTTTTCTCTCTTTTTCTATTTCTCTCTCTATGTCTTCTCTTTCTCTTACGGTTTGTTCTTCTCCCTTTCTTTCACACTTCTCTCTCACTCTCTCTCTCTCTCGCTCTATCTCTCTCTCCTCTCTTTCTCTTTCTCTGCTCTGTCTCTCTCTCTAGCTCCCTCTCTCTCTCTTTCTCTCTCTTTCTCTCTCTATGTCTCTCTCTCTCTCTCTCTCTAAGAATTACTATTTTGCCTTTTCTCGTTCCTTTCCTGATCTTTTCCCCTCTAGCTCTCTTTCTCTTTCATCTCCCTCATCTCATCTCTCTCTCTATCCTTCTCTCACTGTTTCGCAATCACTCTCTCCTTTCCTCACTTTTCTCTCTTTCTCTATTTCTCTCTAGGTGTCTTCTTTTTCAGTTACTGTTTGTTCTTCTCCCTTTGTTTCACACTTCTCTCTCTCTCTCTCTCTCTCTCTCTCTCTCTCTCTCTCTCTCTCTCTCTCTCTCTCTCTCTCTCTCTCTCTCTCTCTCTCTCTCTCTCTCTCTTTCTTTCTCTATTTCTCTCTATGTGTCTTCTTTTTCTGTTACTGTTTGTTTTTCTACCTTTCATTCACACTTCTCTCTCTTTCTCTCTCTCTCTGGCTCTCTTGCACTCTTTATCTCTCACAATTTGGCATTATCTCTTTCCTTTTCTCGTTTCTCATTTCTCATCTCATTTCACTCACTCTTTGTGTCTCTATCTATACCGGCAACATGTCATAAGTGGTATTCCCACAATTGTGTAAGTGGTTGATCTAGGTATGATCTACTGTTCAATTCCCGTTACGATCGATTTAAATATACTATATTCTCTCTCTCTCTCTCTCTCTCTCTCTCTCTCTCTCTCTCTCTCTCTCTCTCTCTCTCTCTCTCTCTTTAACACTTACAGTTTTGCCTTCTCTTTCCTTTTCTGATTTTTTTCCTCTCTCTCTGTCTTTCTCTCTCAACTCATCTCTCTCTCTATCTTTTCCTCACTTTTCTCTCTTTCTCTATTTCTCACTCTGTGTCTTCTCTTTCTCTTATTGTTTGTTCTTCTCCGTTTCTTTCAAACTTCTCCCTCTCTCTCTCTCTCTCTCTCATACACACACAATTTTGTCTTCCCTCTTTGCTTTCCACGTTTCTCATTCCTCATCTCATCACTCTCTCTCTGTCTCTCTCTCTCTCTCTCTCTCTCTCTCTCACACACATACACACACAATTTTGTCTTCCCTCTTTACTTTTCACGTTTCTCATTTATCATGTCATCACTCTCTCTCTCTCTCTCTCTCTCTCTCTCACGTACTATTTTACCATCTTTCTTTCCTTTTCTGATTATTTACTCTATTCCTCTCTTTCTCTTTCATCTCTCTCATCTCATCGATCTCTCTTTCCCTCTCTTACTGTTTCACTTTCACTCTTTCCTTTCCGCATTTTTCCCTCTTTTTCTATTTCTCTCTCTATGTCTTCTCTTTCTCTTACGGTTTGTTCTTCTCCCTTTCTTTCACACTTCTCTCAGACTCTCACTCTCTCTCTGCTCTCTCTCTTTCTTCTCTCTCTCTTTCTTCTTTTTTCTTCATATCTCTCTCTCTATCTCTCTCTTATCTTCTCTCTCTCTCTCTCTCTCTCTCTCTCTCTCTCTCTCTCTCTCTCTCTCTCTCTCTCTCTCTCTATCTTTGTGTCTCTCCCTCTCTCTCTAACACCATCTGTTTTGCTTTTTCTCTTTCCTTTTCTTTGTTTTTTTTTTTTTTCCCCTCTCGCTCTTCTTTCTCTTTCATCTCTCTCATCTCATCTCTCTCTCTCTATCCTTCTCTCACGGTTTAGCAATCTCTCTCTCCTTTCCTCCACTTTTTCTCTCTTTCTAATTCTCTCTATGTATCTTATTTTTCATTCATCGTTTGTTCTTCTCCCTTTCTTTCACAGTTCTCTCTCTCTCTCTCTCTCTCTCTCTCTCTCTCTCTCTCTCTCTCTCTCTCTCTCTCAGACTCTTTTTATCTTTCATAATTTTGCATCTCTCTCTTTCCTTTCTCGTTTCTCATTTCTCTTCTCATTTTCTCTCTCTCTCTCTCTCTCTCCCTCTCTCTCTCTCTCTCTCTCTCTCTCTCTCTCTCTCTCTCACAATTTTGCATATTCTCTTTCCTTTTCTCGTTTTTCATTTCTCATCTCGTCTCTCTCACTCTTCGTGTCTCTGTCTATACCGGCAACATGTCACAAGTGGTATTCCCACAACTACTTAAGTGGTTGATCTAGAAGTGATCTACATTTCGATTCCCGTTACGATCGATTCAAATATACTATATTCTCTATTTCTCTCTCTTTCTCTTTCTCTCTCTCTTTCTCTCTCTCTCTCTCTCTCTCTCTCTCTCTCTCTCTCTCTCTCTCTCTCTCTCTCTCACGTACTATTTTTCCTTCTTTCAATCCTTTTCTGATTATTTACTCTATTCATCTCTTTCTCTTTCATCTCACTCATCTCATCTATCTCTATTTCCCTCTCTTACTGTTTCGCTTTCACTCTTTCCTTTCCGCACTTTTCCGTCTTTTTCTATTTCTCTCTCTATGTCTTCTCTTTATCTTACGGTTTGTTCTTGTCCCTTTCTTTTACACTTCTCTCTCACTACCTCTCTCTATGCTTTCTCTCTCTTTTATTCTCTTTATGATCTCTTCTCTGCTTTCTCTTCTCTAGGCTCTCTCTATCTTTTTTCTTCTTTCTCTCTTCTCTCTCTCTCTCTCTCTCTCTCTCTCTCTCTCTCTCTCTCTCTCTCTCTCTATCTATCTATGTGTCTCTCCCTCTCTCTCTAGCAATTACTGTTTCACCTTTTCTCTTTCCTTTTCTGATTTTTCCCCTCTCACTCTCTTTCTCTTTCATCTCTCTCATCTCATCTCTCTCTCTATCCTTCTCTCACAGTTTCGCAATCACTCTCTCCTTTCCTAACTTTTCTCTCTTTCTCTATTTCTCTCTCTGTATCTTCTTTTTCTATTACTGTTTGTTCTTCTTCCTTTCTTTCACACTTCTCTCTCTCTCTCTCTCTCTCTCTCTCTGGCTCTCTCGCACTCTTTATCTCTCACAATTTTGCATTATCTCTTTCCTTTTCTCGTTTCTTATTTGTCATCTCATTTCACTCACTCTTTGTGTCTCTATCTATACCGGCAACATGTCACAAGTGGTATTCCCACAATTGTGTAAGTGGTTGTCTAGATATGATCTACTGTTCGATTCCCATTACGATCGATTTAAATATACTATATTCTCTCTCTCTCTCTCTCTCTCTCTCTCTCTCTCTCTCTCTCTCTCTCTCTCTCTCTTTAACACTTACAGTTTCGCCTTCTCTTTCCCTTTCTGATTTTTTTCCTCTCTCTCTGTCTTTCTCTCTCAACTCATCTCTCTCTCTATCTTTTCCTCACTTTTCTCTCTTTCTCTATTTCTCACTCTGTGTCTTCTCTTTCTCTTATTGTTTGTTCTTCTCCGTTTCTTTCAAACTTCTCCCTCTCTCTCTCTCTCTCTCTCTCTCTCATACACACACAATTTTGTCTTCCCTCTTTGCTTTCCACGTTTCTCATTCCTCATCTCATCACTCTCTCTCTCTCTGTCTCTCTCTCTCTCTCTCTCTCTCTCTCTCTCTCTCTCACACACACATACACACACAATTTTGTCTTCCCTCTTTACTTTTCACGTTTCTCATTTCTCATGTCATCACTCTCTCTCTCTCTCTCTCTCTCTCTCACGTACTATTTTACCATCTTTCTTTCCTTTTCTGATTATTTACTCTATTCCTCTCTTTCTCTTTCATCTCTCTCATCTCATCGATCTCTCTTTCCCTCTCTTACTGTTTCACTTTCACTCTTTCCTTTCCGCATTTTTCCCTCTTTTTCTA
>CM054826.1:20739068-20776568 GCA_028984105.1 Lavandula angustifolia | reverse complement strand
GTTTCGCCTTCTCTCTTTCCTTTTTTGATTTTTCCCCTCTCGCTCTCTTTCTCTTTTGTTTGTCCTGAGTCGTTGTTTCAGTGTGTGTGTGGGGGGGGGGGGGTGAATACACCTGAATACAAATTTCTCTCAAATGCGAAGTCAGTTCTAGCTGAGTTTGCTATTGAAATGAGTCAGATAGCCAAATATACTTCTGATCGCGTGGGCAGAAAATCTGCTACTGAGTTCAGCTCTACTGACTTTAGTCAGTCGAACAGTCGTTCAGTATCAGAATATGTGCGGAAGTGTAGGCCCTATAAAATGTCTCAGTTAGAAAACACCGCTTTTTATGCTGAGTTTTGTGAAATACGGTTTGTATTCAGTATGATCAGTTCAATAAAACAGTAAATCAACACATTGATTTTTAATGTGGTTCGGACACGCTGGGTCTTACGTCCACCGTCCTGACCAAAGCGGGATACTTGTTATATTTAGACTGAGCAAGTCTCAGTTGGTCTCTTCACTGGATAGACGCAAACCTTGAAATTTTTACTGAGCAAGTTCTCAGTGATCTGTGCGCGAGACAGATTCTCTACTTGTAGCTGTAGTGACATTTACAAAGGGTTCAAACTTGAAGAGTTTGAGTCTTCTCCAACTAAGAGGAAGTTCTTACAAATAAGAACGATTTCACAAGAATGTGAACTTCCTCGAGGTTTCTAAGCTAAAGATATTACAATAAGCTTGCTTAGATAAGAGAAGGGGAACAAGATAAAACTCTAAGTGATAAACTAAAGGTGTTCTTCAATGGATGTTAGTTCTTCACTAGATTCTGCTTGAGATTGCTAAGAGTTTGTGCGTAGAATGCTTGGGTTCCCGTTGTCATCTCTGCATGGCAACTTCTCTTATTTATAGGCGTCGATGGTGAATAGATCCGTTGGAGGGGGCTCTAAACACGTGTCGATGCGATAAGGAAAATGGCTCCTTTAATTTGAACGTTGTCGAGCAGGTACACTTTAGAGATTCTTCTCTTTTTCAGTTTCAAAGTAGCTTTTGTCAGGGTAGATGGTCGCTATTGGCTCCTTATTAGTTGAGGTAGATTGGCAGTTAAGACTTGTCAAACATCAAGGTTGACTTTCTTTGAATCCTCGGACCTGCAACTGAAGTGCCTTTCTACCGACGTTCTTCTGAGCATTCAATGCATGGGCATGAATTCCTGGGCAGATTCAGTTGGAGGAGCTGTCCAACTGACTTCTTCGATCCTGAGTTCTTCAGCTGAGTGAGGTCTTCTACTGAATCCTGCAGCTACTGAACTATGTCCTACTGAGTTCTAACTATTGAACCTGACTAGGCTAAAGATACGAAGGTACAATATTCAACTAGGGTTTTGGGATCTATCAAATCTATCCAAATCTATCAAGACTATCAGATCTACTGATTCATCTACTGAATCCTTATCCCAACAATTTCCCCCTATTTGATAATGCCAAAACCTATACATCTTCTATCACAGAAAACATGTTAACGTTAAGACTAGAAGCTACTGAACATAATATCTATTACAAGAGAAAGCTCCAGTCAATAGATACAACTGACTAAGATAAAGAAAATGAGAATCAGAGCAGTCACAAGTAAAGAATATCAGAGCAAACTTATGATCATGTGGTTATGTATCAGAGCCAAACTATGACACTTAAGAATAGCTGAATGTATCAGAGCATATGACTATAGTCAACATATTTATAGCATGCTGACATGTATCAGAATTTCAGATCATAATAAGTTCAGCACAAGGTTGATACAAATATTCTAGGTTCTGAGTAGATCATATAGTAGCTAATCATCAATTGTAATTTCAGCATTTATCAGTTATCTTCCTGAGATGCAAGTTCCCCCTAAGAAACAATTTCCCCCTATTTCTCCATTTTCTATTACTATGTCATAAAAAAAGTTCTTCCCCCTAAGAATAAGCCATATATTAGAGAAGAGTAAGATAAACACAGTTAATCGGTAGGAGAAGATTATAAGGTAGATAAGCATATAAGTTACATAGGTCAAATAAGATAAGTTAGAAGTTGATCACTGAAGTGATCAGTCGTGCTGAAAAGTAAAGGTAAAACCTTAAAGATAATGAGTTATTGTCAGGGCCAAAAAAAGGTGATACCGTCATATATGATAGAGATTTACATTACAATGACAAGCTATCACTAGAAACAAGACTAGGAAGAGAAGATCAGTTGGGCTTCTGCTTCTTGAACTGTTGTATCCTTGCCCAGAAGTATGCTGACTTCTTCTTTGGGAGCTCAAGGCTATTGCTCTTGTAGACACGCTTCCTCAAGACCTTGATCTCAGCCAAGTCATCTTCATAAGCTTCTCTCAGACCTCTACTGTAGATAGCATTCTCGATCTCTTCTTCTATCTCCTTTTTGCACAGATTGCCTTCATCCGTCATGGGAGGAGGTAGAGTCCGAAAGGGAGGTGCCTTCAGCGGTTGACCCATCTGGTCTAGCAGAGTTTGAATCTTAGCTAGGAGAGCTGGACTCATAGTGGTCAGTAGATCTTTGACGTAAAAATCTTGATCAGAAGTAGGATCTACATCACCAATACTCCACACATGGAAGCTTTTGAAGAATTCCATCTTCATATGCTCCCATTGCTGATTGAGCTTGAGAGGCACCCATTCGTTAGTTCTTTTGTAAATGATGTGCTTCACCTGACTCAGGGGCTCTCTAGTCCTGAAGAAGCGGGAGGTACGAAGGATACTCCTATCCTTCACCGGTACCCTCTCCCTGGCTTCTTTCTCAGTTCGCAGTCTGGGGGCTTGTAGGTCAGCCGACCGAATTCTCTCTCGCGCTGACCTGATCTGCCTAGCCTCAGCTGTCCTATCCAAGGCCCTCTCCCTTGTGTCCCAGATTTCTTTCATCTCTTGTTCTTGCTCTTTGGAGGGGACATAGGAGGGAACATGAGGTTGTTCCTCTGACTCAGCAGGCGATTGTAATTTGAACTTAGAACCTGAGGCTCCGCCCTGTTGGTCAGTCTTGGAGTTTTGCGACTGCTGAGCTCTGGTCTACTAAGCTCTAGCCGCTGCTGCTGTTCTAGTTGGCTTCGAACGCGGAGAACGAATCTGGACTCCTTTCTTCATAGCAGCAGGCTTCTGCTTAGCCTCTTCTTCTGCTAGTTCCCTCGCGAGCTTTTCATCAAAAGTAATCTGTTCTTCTCGTGAGTGGAACTTGAGCTTCTTCTGAGCTTTGGGAGGGCTAGGATCATCTACCACCTTGCCCTTGCCTTTGATATCTTGCTCAGGTGCGGGAGGAGGTGAGCCTTCAATAGGTAAATTTTTGAGATAAGTTGTCACCTCCGCCACCGCTTGCTTAGTAGCTCCTTCAGCTGCCGGCACAATGGCCTTCTCAGTTGTTGAGCTCGGTTAGCCCTGCTGCTGCTGATCTTGAGCTTTAAGAATCAATCTGAGCTGAGCCGCTCTCGACCCTTCCCCCTTTTTGGCATCATCTAGGAGGGTGGCTAGGGCAGTGACCTTCTTCATCAAATCAACTACTATATCCTTAACAGTTGGCATACCAGTAGCGATGTCAGTAGCGACATCCGTGTAAGACAAAAAACCTTCTATCGTGCTCTTCATCTATGGCCTTTAGCAGAGCATCTTTTGACTTATCGAACTTGGTCATGTAGTCTTGCACATCGGTAGATGCATTCTCTTCTATTGTCTTGTCGGAGGCATGTTGCTGAGTTAGTGCTTTGGTGACACTGTCAGCTGTAAATGCATACTGCTCTTTCACAACTTTCTGGATGCGACCTGTTACAGCCGCCACTTCCTCAGAAAAGCACTTGGCTAGCGACTGTATTATATTTTGGAACTGAGCTTCGAGGTCGGTCTTCTGAGCAGGTAGTGCCTTCGCGAGGATCTCATCGACATTCATAGCAGTTGGGGCGCTGATCCTCTGCACCTCGGCTGTCAATCCGGTCAGCCACTTAGTATGTACCTCCGTGAACCTGCTCCATGTCTTGCTCACATCATCGGCGAGGTTTCGGTTCTTATATGCCTGTGGCTTTATGACCTTATTTATGGACTCTGTAGAGATGTCCTTGATCTCAGCAGATTGATTTCAGTAGCTGAGATGAGGACAGAGTCCAAAAGATCACACCTGATGAAGACGGTGGTGGTGGCTGATCGTCCTTGGGTGTGTTGCCTTCAACAGATCCCCCCATATCTGCATCCTTAGGCGGCGGAGGTGGTGAAGGAGGTGCAGACGGAGGAGGCTGAGTAAAAGAGGGCTCAGCTCTTTGTGTCTGGTTGTGCAAGAACATCAGCATCACTGTACGAAGATCCTCCAGGGAGGCGATGTCAGCTGGCTCCTCATAGCCAATCTCTTCCTTTTGAATTTTCTCCTCCTCGAGCAAGGTGGATAGGGACCTGGCCCTGATGGTCTCCTCTAGTAGGTCCCACTCTAAAAATCGGATCCACATTTGTGTCCTTATGCGGATCGTGATATCTACCAGATTGGGGTACGACCCAATCTCAGGTATCTCTTCAGCTACCTCGTATGTGGCCTTTAGACGGGCGTTCAGTACTGAAGAAATCTCACCTGTTTGGGTGTCAGCCTGACTGTCCGGCTGAGTTTCCTCGCTGAAGACCGTCTGAACCTTATTGATAGGTCTAAATTGTACTATCCATATTCCGTATAATTTGGCACATTTTGTGGCGTTTGGAATTGTTTTGATGTTTGTTTTGCAGTGTTTATTGATGATGTGGCATTTGACGAGGCGTTGAGGTGGCATTGCATAATCAAAGATATATCTACTCAATTTGGAGGAATCAATTAGGGATTAAGTATAGAAGGAAAAATAAATTAATTTATTTTACTTCTATATTTAATTACCCTAATAGAGGAGGATAAGGAGGGAATTAATTTATTTGATTCCATATCATAATACACGCGGCCGAGGGGAAGGAGAAATGGAAGGATAATCATATCTTATCTTGAATTCTCACGGCAATTGCAAAAGGAAGGGGGATCTTGATTATTTTATCCATCATCACCGTTCCCATATTATTCATTAACCTCACAAGCCACGCCGCCACTCGCCACTTCGATCATCATTATTCCAACATCAATACTTTTCGTTTGCTGCACACCGAAGCCGAGAAGAGTCCTACGCTGCGCCGGAAGGAGGTCGTCCGATCAAACACCGCCGAGCCGAGGGAGTTTCCGACCGAGGGTTCTTCATGATTTAAGTTTGTATTTCCGTACTTTTATTCGAGAACTATGTTTAGATTTGGGAGGAACAACTTGCTATCGTTCTCGTTTTGAATTTCCGAATTTGGTTTGTCTCCGTTCTATTGCTTTGTGGATGAATACTCGGTTGCTTTTAATTCGTGGGATTTTTATTTCTAGGATTTTAATTTATGATATTTAATATTCTGAATTTAGATTTTTAAGTAGAATTTTCGTGCATTTTTAGTTATAGAATTTTATCATGTTTTGTGTTCTGTCCAAGAACCTAGGTTGTTACGGCCGGTTCGGCCGATATGCGTAGCTAAGTTCTTTTAGGGGCCGGCAAGATGTGAAACATACACCACTTTAATTTCGTGAGACTAGGGCTTAAAATTAATTACTTAGGTTCTGAATTAATCTAGATTTAATTAATTGGATTAATTAATTTAGGCTTGATCACCCTAGTTAATTTAATTCATAGCTAATTTAGTACTTCCATCGTTTCTCATGGGATTAGGCTAAATAAGTAGCAAATTGTCTTAGGGCAATTGGATTAATTTGGTAGGAGACTATTAGATGCCCACCATACGAGTAGGCTCCTAAATTGGGTTCCCTTAGTTCTTAAAGCTGATTAGGTGTTAAATCTATTGATTGCCCACCAACGTAGGTTGCATCTAATTTAGAGAAGTAGTCGTTTCAATGCCCACCATGGCGATTACCGATTAATTAAGGGGGAATAGGGGGATATGTCGGTTTAATTACGGTTGTCCTACAACTGATTGATTTAAGTGGTTTAATTAATTATTAGTGTCTATGATCGATTTTGTGTGTGTGTGAATCATCTTGCTGGACCCGCTTTTACTTGCATTAGATAAATTTCGTGTTTAAATCTTGCTTTATTTTCGTTGTCTTAGGTTTAGTTATTCCCAAAACTTGCGTGGTCGCTAACCAAAAATCTTGATTGATAGGATTTTTAAGTTTGAATTTGTCCGTTCCCTGTGTTCGATACCTGTGCTATACTGTTTTAAGTTCTAGCATTTGCAGGATTTATTTGGTGCTAAACATCGACCACCAAATTGGCGCGGTTGCCGGGAACGGTGTTATATTTAAACTTATTTTTCCCTCTTGATCTTTTGTGCTTTTTAAGTGTTGCATGAGCAAGTCTTCTCGCCCTTTTCTACACTTTGATCAGTAAATTGAAAAAGCTGCGAAAAGGAATAGGAAGGCAACAAAGCCTGCGAAGCAACCGGTGCCGTCACGAACGAAACAGTCCGACCGACCGGACAGAGGGAAGAACCGGTGAGTCGAGTCCGGGAAATCGGTCCGGACGGGCGGACCCGTTTTCTAAAGACAAAGCAATTCGAATCAAGAAGAAATCATGGGTCAAGATCAAGCGACCAATCTGAGGATGAACTCGGGTTCGAGGAACTTGGGAGAGGACTTGCACGGACCAATCTACATAACTACCACGGAGCAAATAGATGTGAAGTTGAATTTGGTCGCGGCATGTCCAAAATTTTACGGGAAGCCGAATGAGAATCCCTTTTCTTTTCGGAGGGATTCAATCAGTGCCGTGATCTGCACGAGACAAGGACATCTGGATGCCTTCAAGTTAAAGGCATTTCCTTTTACTCTACAAGATGGTGCTCGTGCTTGGTTTTCCGGATTGAGACCTAGGTCAATCACTACACGGGCTCAAATGCGCCAAACTTTCTTGGACAAATACTTTCCTCGATCCCAAGACAAATGTACTCAAGAAGGAGATTTCCGGGATTACTCAAGAGCTGGACGAATCTTTTGGAGCTTCTTTGGGAGCGATTTGGGAAGCTATGTGATAGTCGCCCAAACCATGGTTTTTCCGAAGTCGATCTACTTCAAATTTTCTACCAAGGAATGACGGATGAATCCAAGACCATGGTGAATGTTGGATTGAAGGGTAGCTTTGCTAACGAGCTACTTTATCGATGCAAAGGCAATCATTGAGGGACTTGCTCGAATCCACATCTCAATACAAAGGACCAAGAATGCAAAGGCGGTGCGTTAATCTTTCAAGCGGAGACTTCCTAGATGATCTAGATATGAAGGTTGGCATGAAGATGGAGGAGAAGTTCAGTCAACTTGAAGATAAATTGGATAGGCTATTCAAGGAGAGGAACCTCCCTCTTCATCCTCCTCATCTCGCCCGATCAATGGCGGATCATATATGTGGAGCATGCGGACAAAAAGGACATACATCTCTACAAAGTGTCAAGGTGAAGATGTTAATGCAGCGGAGTAATTGGAATAATCAAAACAAGGTGCATCCGAATTTGAGGTGGAGGCAAGACGAACAAGTACAACAAGCACCAAGGAACCCTCCACAACAAGCATTCCAACAACCTACTTATCAACATCAACAATATCACCCACCGCAGCCACAAGGGTTTCAAAGAACCCTATAGACCTCCACATCAAAGGCGGTTCCGCGCCGGTTTCAAGCGAGATCGGGCCCTTCGGTCGGGCCGGCACGGAAGCGCCCTCTTGAGAAGATGATGGCTGAAATGATCAACTCACAGAAGAATGCCATAGCTTTATCAGCAGCGAGATGCGGGGAGGAGTTTACCCAATCTAAAAGGGATACTCAAAGTACCTTTGAGGATTTGGCCAAGCAGATTTCAAGGCTTAATTCTTCTGTTCAGGAAATCAAAGGAAATCAAGGTAAACTCCCATCCCAGACGGAACCGAATCCAAATTCTCATAACTGCAATAAGATTTTATTGAGAAGTGGAAAAGAGTTGTCTGAGCCCACACCAAGGGCAAAATTCAACAAGTCTGAACTAACAAACGGAGAGGGTCCTTTGGCCAGAACGACCTGACGAAGGTCGACAAGAAAGAAAGGCTGGATAACAGCGAAGGTCCGACCGCCCGAACGACCCGATAGAGTTACCAGAATTTTACTAATGAAGTTCTGCCAAACAGAGAGGGCCGATCTGTCCAGACGGGCCCTGAAACTGCTGTACCTCCACCATTTCCTGAAGCCTTGGAGAGGAAGAGAACGCCGAACAAGGACTATATGGACTATGTGAAGTTGTTTGGGAAGCTGGAAATAAACATACCCTTTTTGGAGGCTGTGAAAATTCCCCAATTTGGGAAATTTGTCAAAGATTTCATAGCGGGCAAGATCCGAAGAACCGGGAAAGTATTGATGGATACATCTGTGTCAGCAATTATCCAAAAGATGTTACCCACAAAATGCGTGGATCCGTGTATGTTCACTCTTCCTTGTCTTATGGGGAATGTGATGGTTGAGCGGGCTATGTGTGATCTAGGTGCATCAATTAATGTTATGCCACTATACGTGGTATAATCAATTATCCGGAGTTGAATTGGTATCTACCGATGTGATTATACGACTGGCCGATAGATCATGCATTGTACTGTTGGTTTACTTGAAAACATCCTTGTTAGAATCAATGATTTTGTCTATCCTGCTGATTTCTACGTTATAGATACAAATGATAGACAAGTGGAGGGTACTGCGGGTGTTTTGTTGGGTAGACCATTTCTGAAAACTGTGAAAGCTGTTATTGATGTGGATGAAGGTTCTATTAGTGTGCGATATCATAATGAGACTTATGTTCATTATATTGCTAGTGCACTTAAGAAACCTTATGATCATGAGAATGAAATGGCTTTTTCTGCTGACGAGATTGAAAGTTTTGTCTAAGATTATCTTGAGACGCATTTGTTGCAGGATAAAATGGAACTCACCTTAATCAAAGGGCTGACTGACCTTGATCTTAAGGATATTAGGGATGAAGAGATCCGAGACAGCATCAAAGCACTCTATGCAAGCACCGGAATTTCTTTATGCGTCGCCCAGTATCGCCGATCCGCCCGCACAGCCGAATCGACGGAATCCGCCTTCATTGGTGAAACCCCCAGTGCTCGAACTGAAGCAACTTCCTAAGCATTTAAAGTATGCTTATCTTGGAGAGGATGACACGCTGCCAGTGATCATTAGCAAAGAGCTGAATCAGAGTCAAGAGGACGCTTTATTGGCGACTCTAAGGAAGCACAAGAAGGCGATTGGCTGGACTTTAGCCGATATCAGCGGCATTAGTCCTGACATCTGCACTCATTCTATCCATATGGAGCCTGATAGCAAGCCATTTCGAGATCATCAAAGGAAGCTCAACCCAAACATGAGAGAGGTAGTGTTAAAGGAGGTTTTAAAACTTCTTTCTATGGGTATCATTTACCCTATTTCTGACAGCAAATGGGTAAGCCCAGTTCATGTGGTGCCAAAGAAGTCTGGTTTTCAAGTGGTAGAGAACGAGAAAAACGAGCTTGTGCCAATGAGATTGGTGACAGGATGGCGCATGTGCATAGACTACAGGAAGTTGAATGAAGCCACCCGAAAAGACCATTTTCCACTGCCGTTTATTGATCAGATGCTAGAAAGGCTCGCAGGACAAGCCTACTTTAGTTTTTTGGATGGGTATAGCGGCTATTTTCAGATCCATGTAAAGGAGGAGGATCAGGACAAGACCACATTCACTTGTCCATTCGGCACTTTTGCTTACCGGCGTATGCCCTTCGGATTATGTAATGCACCGGGCACCTTCCAAAGATGCATGATGAGCATCTTTTCGGACTTGATCGAGGATTGCATAGAGGTGTTCATGGACGACTTCACTGTTTATGGGAGTTCATACACAGGATGCTTGAAGAATTTAGACAAGGTCCTTGCTCGGTGTGTGGAGAAGAACTTGGTACTCAACTATGAGAAGTGCCATTTTATGGTGACCGAAGGAATTGTACTCGGTCATGTGGTATCTAGCGAGGCATTGAAGTGGACAAGGCCAAGGTTGACCTAATTGCTAAGCCGCCCCTACATCTGCGAAGGAGATTCGCGGTTTCTTAGGCCATGCGGGTTTTTATCGGCGATTCATCAAGGACTTTGCAAAGGTAGCTCAACCACTCACAAGACTCCTACAACAAGATGTTGAGTTCGTGTTCGATGATCAGTGTAAGGAGGCCTTCAACCTCCTCAAGACAAAGCTCACTCATCGCCCCAATAATGCAACCACCTGATTGGAACAAGCCATTCGAGATCATGTGTGATGCATCCGACCGAGCCGTAGGAGCAGTCTTGGGACAAAAGAATGGAAGAGAGAGCCACGTGATATACTATGCTTCAAAGACACTTAACTCAGCTCAGTGCAATTACTCTACCATAGAGAAGGAGTTGTTGGCTATTGTCTTCGCATTTGACAAGTACAGATCCTACTTACTTGGCTCCAAAATTGTGGTCTACACTGATCATGCTGCCGTCAAACACCTTCTATCCAAGAAGGAGTCTAAACCTCGATTGATACGATGGATACTCTTACTTCAAGAGTTTGATTGGGAGGTTAAGGACAAAAGAGGAGCAGAGAATCAAGTGGCGGACCATCTAAGTTGATTGATCCAAGAAGAAGATGGAGAATCTATTAAGGAGACTTTTCCCGAGGAGCATTTGTATGCGGTTCCCGAATGTCACGTCACCCGGGTCTATCCGGACGAGCATGGACCCATGTTCAGTGTTTTTCAGCTAATATACAGTCACGGCTACATCTGACCAGACAGACCGATTCTGATCCAGAATGGCTAAAGGCTATTGGTACGTTATCTAAACTTCCTTGGTTTGCTAACATTGTGAATTACTTGACTTCCAAGCAGATTCAATCCAATTTCACACATGCCCAAAGAAAAAGATTGGAGAGCGAATGCCGACAATACTTTTGGGATTCTCCAATACTATGGAAGATGGGAGTAGATCAAGTAATTCGCCGTTGCATTCCTGAGGCCGAACAAGGTGAGATTCTTTTTCATTGTCATTCATCCCCTTATGGTGGACACTTTGGCCCAAAACGTACTGCCAGAAAGGTTTTGGATGCAGGTTTTTTCTGGCCGACCTTAAACCTCGACTCATACAATTTTTACAAGACGTGTACACGTTGCCAAATGACCGGTAACATATCCCAGAAGGATGAAATGCCCCAAAAGCCGTTGCGCTTCTGTGAAATCTTTGATGTGTGGGGCATGGACTTCATGGGCCCTTTTCCGAGTTCATGCGGGAACTTGTACATTTTGCTTCTTTGTGGACTACGTGTCTAAATGGGTCGAGGCTAAGGCCGTGAGGACTAATGATTCTAAAGTGGTTGCAGGTTTTCTTAGAACTAATATTTTCAGCAGATTTGGAGTACCGACGGCCATCATTAGTGATCAAGGAAGCCATTTCTGCAACCGCACTATAGAAGCACTCATGAAGAAATACGGTGTCAAGCATCGTATCTCTACACCCTACCATCCACAAACGAATGGGCAAGCCGAGGTCTCCAATAGGGAAGTAAAAGCTATACTTGAGAAGACCGTGAATCCTTCTCGGAAGGATTGGAGTTTAAGGTTAGACGATGCTTTATGGGCTTATCGTGCGCTTATAAAACTCCTATAGGTATGTCTCCAGTATCGGCTTATATTTGGGAAGCTTTGCCATCTACCTGTGGAATTGGAGCACAAGGCATGGTGGGGGTAGAAGAAGATTAATATGGATCTCGCAAGGATGTGCGAAAGAAAGAAAATATCGATTACAAGAACTTGAAGAGATCCGTCGTGAGGCCTACGACACGACAATGAGATATAAGGATCACACGAAGGCATGGCATGACAGACACATCCGTACAAAGGAATTTGAGGAGGGACGAGTTAGTGTTGCTATACCAATCTCGCCTCCGTCTCATGCCGGGCAAGCTCGTTCGCATTGGATCGGTCCTTTCGGGATTCGATCCGTCTCGAAGAATGGAGCGATTACAATCTCAAAGCCGGATTTCGACACGAGTTTATCGTCACAATGGCCACCGGCTGAAACTCTTCCACGTTGCTTCGAACGAATAGAGGTAGTGGATGAGCTTAGCTTGTCCATTCCCGCTTATTCTTAATCTAGAAGGAGTCTAGCCAAAGACAATAAAGAAAGGCGCTACCGGAGGCAGCCCGGTTTGTTCTCTTGTTCTTATTTCTTTCATTTTATTGTTTATGTTTCGTCTTGTTTTTCTTGTTGTTTTTCCGGATCTAAGCTATGAAGTGTTTAAGAGCTTAAGTGTAAGGAGGAAATTTAAAGATAGGGCAAAAATTTCGAAGAATTGGCGTGGGAGTGAATGTTGATTTCTTTTGGGGCCATTTTCGAATTTAGGAGAGAGTTAAAAAAAAAAAAAAAAAAAAAAAAAAAAAATTCGAGAAACGTTATCACGTTTTCTCCCTTTTTTCCCCCTTTATTCTTCCCCTTCTCCCATTTCTTCCATTATTCTTCCCCAAATTTTTACCCTAACTTACCTCCTCCAAAATTCACTCTCTCCATTCGAAATCATACCACATCTCACACCCGCCAAATCTCCTTAGCCAAGTCACCGCCATGGCCCCGAAAAAGAAATCGAAGATCCTCGATGCTCCCTCTTCGGCAACCGAATCGTGGGAGAAAGCTCGCGCCGGCCGCGCCGCACGGGACGCATTCGGCGTGCTTTAAATCCTTCGGTTTCGGGCCCATTCCTCATTGACGATGATGAGCACGGGTGGAACTCCAAGTCGCTGAGGCTGACGCTGTTGAAACCACCACCCCTGCTCCAGAAATTCCTTCTCGGTTCGACGAGGAGGAACCTGCCGAGGATGAAACAACCGTCAACGACGAAGATGACTTCGACTGGGAGAACCCTAATGCCGAATTCCACTCGGCGGATGTGTATACCAGATTTGGGTTTTTACGGGAGTCTAGCCCCTTCGTACCGCCTCCATCTTACGATGGAGTTCACTGGGCTACCGAAGTACGAGCCCCTACTTTGTAGTCGGACGAGTCCGATTATCAACCGTCAAGCGAGGACGATGATCTTTCACTGGAGCAGCTATCATTGGCAGATTCTGCGAATTCCGATTCCCTACCGTCGACTAATGTGTACGGGAACATGATTCTTCTCAAATTCCCTGACCGAGAGGCAGTGAAGGCTGCCATGACGTTCGAAGACGACCCTTACCGCCACCGCGCCTTTACTCGTCGTGGGAAGAATTTCCGCAATGGTAGGACCATAAGTCACGCCTTTCTTCGCTCTACAGGAGTGCAAGGTCAGTTTTACGAGTATTTCCGGCGCATTGGTTGGCTCTGGTTAACAGAATCACATCATTATCCATGCTACCATCATCTGGTTTCTGAGTTTTTCAATTCCTTCTCATTTACTTTCACTACTGATGTTTATGTGCCTAGTATTTCTTTTCGCATTGGTTGTGTCTTTTATGAGATGTCTCTATCTGAGTGGTCTGCTAGGTTAGGAACTGTGTCTTTAGAGGATTTAGATGATGGTACCTATGCTCTTACACCTCGTGGTATTCCTTCGTCTATTGGTGATTATATTGGTCCTAAGAATGCTTGGTGTTTGATTGCTCCTTCTGATCATGCTGATTTTCGACCCTCGGTTTCTGATATTTCATACGTTACCGATCCCGCTTTACGTACGTGTCATCAATTTTCGTGTCATAATTTGGTGGTCGTTGGACTGGGTTTACCACCCTCACGGATAATGACCTGTATTTTATGTGGTGTATGCATACGGGTAGGAGGGTTGATCTTGGATATTGGGTAGCGCGATGTATGAGTGATCTTGCTACCCATCCGGCTAGGCATTTGACTCTGTGCCATTTGTTTGCTACGTTCCTTGCTAGGAACTTTATGATTATGGATGATTCTTTGCTTACTCGCCTTTCTGATCCACCTCTGTTTGATCTTGAGTTGATGGGTTATGCTCGCATTTGCTATAGGGATCCTGACGGTACTATTCGATTTTATCCACCGGGACCTCGAGTCCCGAGTGCTGCCCCCTATGTAGCTTTGCAGGTACCCGACGATTCGGTCCAGGTGTTGAGGGCTGAGGTTTGCTACCTCCGGCGGCGCTTTGATGATTTGGAGCGCACGGTTCTTTCTCGTCTTCCGCCTCTGGGCGATCGGTGATTTTTTTTTTACTTTTCTTCCCCCTGTGTTTTCTTTTCTGTTTTATGTGAGTCTGTGAGTTTATTTGTGTCTTTGTGTTGTTCTCTTTAACTTGATCGTTTGTAACGCTCAAGTGTAAGGAGGCGTTCTTGTTATGTGGTTTGTCATGTTCTCCGTCTTTTGCTTTTGTCTTTTCTTGTGTGAGGGCACACAAGGGATTAAGTGTAAGGAGGGGAATGTCTCTACTTCGTTTCTCTTTGTCTCGTCATTTCTTTTGTGTCGTCGAAGCATGCCAAAAATTGAAGTTTTTGATGCACTCTTGTTCTTGATTAAGCATGTTTACTTATGCTTTATGTTTCAATATGCAAATTTGTAGTTATTGTGAGAGTAGGAGAAGGTGCACATTTGTATGTGATTTGGGATGAGGAATAATAAGTGAATTGTGGATCGCATTGTATACACTCCTTATATTAGATTTGAGCCGTTAAAGTAGGACACTTCCTACTAATTTCATTGAGAGAGTTGTTCATGAAGTTGCAATAACAGTGTGTCATTTGTGATAAGTGATAGGAGGCACTAGGGATCGAGCCATTTAACCGCGACAATATGTCCTACCCTATATTATCCCCTAGTGAGCTAATTTGTGCCTTAATCCATTCCTTGATTTAGTCAGAAATATTCAAACCGAGGCCTTTTAGCTTTCTTTTTCCCATGTCATTGTATGTTTTGCAAGCAAAATTGAGATTGATCTTTCTTATCACCTATTAAGTATACTTATGTTGTGGTGCAAATAATTATTGACAAATTTTGACGAGTATGAAGAAGTCAATTTGGTGATCAACATCCGTAATAGTCAGTATTTTGGGGCGCTTTGCTATGAATGTCTTGCTATTTATACTTAAAAAAAAAAAAAAAAAAAAAAAAAAACCGAAGCAGAGTGCAGTTTATGGATTACAAAGGCAGCAGCTAATGTGCTAATTCTTGTAGTAGGTGTTGGATATTAATTCTTAGTAATCTCTATTTTTGGCAAGTAAAACATACGTGACATTTTGGTACAAGTTGTGGAGCTTAGAACCCCTAGGACCCTTACCAATGCAAATTTGTCTATGTCCTAAGCCCCATTACAACCAAAGAATAAAGACCTCCTTGATATTACAGTTATGACACTCTTTTATCGTGATGGATGAACTTTATTTTATTGAGAGGCTTGACCGGACCTAGACTAGAGAGGGTTGAGTGAACCGTGAGGATGATCCATGTTTGCTTAGGTTTTTGACTAAGTTGATATTTGTGTGCCTAATCTAAAATTTGCAATTCTACTTCTTCGATGAGATGCATATTTGTGTGGTGGACATGTTTTGTTAGTTCATTGAGTGCAAAGATTATTGATATGATTGGTATTGCTTCTTTCGTTTGTTGTGTCGTTCTTTTCCGTGTTCGTGGTTTTGTTTTCTTTGTCCTTGTTGTTTGTGTCTTGTTTTGTCCGTGTCTTTTTCTTGTTTTCTTTTAGAGTCTTGAGTCTTGGGGGAGGAACATGAATTGGATAGTACTTATGCTTTGGTTTTCCTTATACTTGAGGGCAAGTATGTTTTAAGTGTAAGGAGGTTTGATAGGTCTAAATTGTACTATCCATATTCCGTATAATTTGGCACATTTTGTGGCGTTTGGAATTGTTTTGATGTTTGTTTTGTTTGTGTTTATTGATGATGTGGCATTTGACGAGGCGTTGAGGTGGCATTGCATAATCAAAGATATATCTACTCAATTTGGAGGAATCAATTAGGGATTAAGTATAGAAGGAAAAATAAATTAATTTATTTTACTTCTATATTTAATTACCCTAATAGAGGAGGATAAGGAGGGAATTAATTTATTTGATTCCATATCATAATACACGCGGCCGAGGGGAAGGAGAAATGGAAGGATAATCATATCTTATCTTGAATTCTCACGGCAATTGCAAAAGGAAGGGGGATCTTGATTATTTTATCCATCATCACCGTTCCCATATTATTCATTAACCTCACAAGCCACGCCGCCACTCTGCCACTTCTGATCATCATTATTCCAACATCAATACTTTTCGTTTGCTGCACACCGAAGCCGAGAAGAGTCCTACGCTGCCGCCGGAAGGAGGTCGTCCGATCAAACACCGCCGAAGCCGAGGGAGTTTCCGACCGAGGGTTCTTCATGATTTAAGTTTGTATTTCCGTACTTTTATTCGAGAACTATGTTTAGATTTGGGAGGAACAACTTGCTATCGTTCTCGTTTTGAATTTCCGAATTTGGTTTGTCTCCGTTCTATTAGCCTGTGGATGAATACTCAGTTTGCTTTTAATTCGTGGGATTTTTATTTCTAGGATTTTAATTTATGATATTTAATATTCTGAATTTAGATTTTTAAGTAGAATTTTCGTGCATTTTTAGTTATAGAATTTTATCATGTTTTGTGTTCTGTCCAGTAAACCGGTTGTTCTGGCCAGTTCGGCCGATATGCGTAGCTAAGTTCTTTTAGGGGCCGGCAAGATGTGAAACATACACCACTTTAATTTCGTGAGACTAGGGCTTAAAATTAATTACTTAGGTTCTGAATTAATCTAGATTTAATTAATTGGATTAATTAATTTAGGCTTGATCACCCTAGTTAATTTAATTCATAGCTAATTTAGTACTTCCATCGTTTCTCATGGGATTAGGCTAAATAAGTAGCAAATTGTCTTAGGGCAATTGGATTAATTTGGTAGGAGACTATTAGATGCCCACCATACGAGTAGGCTCCTAAATTGGGTTCCCTTAGTTCTTAAAGCTGATTAGGTGTTAAATCTATTGATTGCCCACCAACGTAGGTTGCATCTAATTTAGAGAAGTAGTCGTTTCAATGCCCACCATGGCGATTACCGATTAATTAAGGGGGAATAGGGGATATGTCGGGTTTAATTACGTTGTCCTACAACCTGATTGATTTAAGTGGTTTAATTAATTATTAGTGTCTATGATCGATTTTGTGTGTGTGTGAATCATCTTGCTGGACCCGCTTTTACTTGCATTAGATAAATTTCGTGTTTAAATCTTGCTTTATTTTCGTTGTCTTAGGTTTAGTTATTCCCAAAACTTGCGTGGTCGCTAACCAAAAATCTTGATTGATAGGATTTTTAAGTTTGAATTTGTTCCGTCCTCGTGTTCGATACCTGTGCTATACTGTTTTAAGTTCTAGCATTTGCAGGATTTATTTGGTGCTAAACATCGACCACCACTTATCTCTTATCGTAATGTCATGCTTGCCAGATCCTGAGTCCTCTATAGAGATAGGAGAGTAGGGTGGCACTTCTGAGACAGGCTTCTTCAGCGTCTTCGGTCTCTTCGCCTGAATAGGGGCAGGAGACTGAATAATATCCAAGGGGCGCTTAGCAGTTGGGTCCCTCCCTATTGACTTCTCGGTTGCGGTAGTCGTTGTGAACTTCATCAGTTTCACATCGAAGTAAAATGAATTGGCGAATGAGACGTTTTGGGGTAGCTCATCTTCAATTATAATGGAGACCTTAGTCCCATAGAGCAGCTTCCCCTTCTGAAATAACTGCATTCCTTCCTTGGCATCTACAAACTTCTGCGACTGACCCTTGAACTCAGCCCGGAAGAATGCATTCCAGTTTACTTTGGCTGCGTCCACAATAGCCATCATCATCTGGACGCGAATCCTACTGAGTTGGTCGTACGAGCCTATAGAACTCGTCATTATGTGGTTGACCACGTACTCTAACCCACGGTATTTAGGCAGCAGCTGGTTATTGGGGAACGCTGCCTTGAACACAAAATCTGAAAGGCCGCAGAAACGGCAAAGATATTGGTTGATCTCCGCTTCCTTGTAATGAGCGAGGGAAGACCCTTTGTCGGCCAGGCCAAAGCTGGTATGAAGGCTCTTTGAGATATCAATCTCAGTAGCCCTGTCCTCCCACTGATTGGCGAGAACCTCTCTCTTCACAATGACTGAAGCAATGTCATTAGAGTCGTTATCTTCACGGTAGTTGAGGAAGAATTTTGCGACCTGACGAGGAAGAAGATGGCGCAGAGCATGCGAGAGAATCGGAAGCAGACCCGACCTCTCCAAGGCATCAAAAATGGGCGCCATGCAATCTATCCCACACGTTCTCACCGATAGAACGGGTTCGAAATAGACTCTCTTCCCTAATAATATATCTTCTATGTCGAGGGGAATGATGACTTCTGTGATCAGAGTCAAAGCCATTTGTATGTGACTGAAATCTGTAAGAACACGGATTAGTTTATTGAAAAAGAGATATGTTGGTCCCCGAGAGCACGTTCAGGTGTAGGGGGGGGGGTGAATACACCTGAAATCGATTTTCTCAACTTAGAACACGAACAGTCCTGTTCAGGATAGTGTCGTACTGAATGAGTTCAGCAGACCAAATAGCTGTTCTGAATCGTGTGTGGCAAAGTGTCTAACTCTACTGAGATCTGTTAGCTGACTGACCGTCAGAATTCAGTATCAGCAGATAGAGTCCAGTGGTGCGGAAAGTGTAGGCCCAAATCAGTTGAGTTGGAAAGACGTTTATATTAAACTAGTTTCAGTAGAATAATGAGATCAGTCAAGTTTGCTGAAACCGAGTTGAATGATTTTAAAGGATAGTTTTCAGTATGATCAGTTAAAATTAATGCAACAGTAAATAGACACAAGCGAGAGACACAGAGATTTTTAAAGTGGTTCGGATATCAAACAATCTTACGTCCACTGTCCCGAAAGATCAGTAGGCTATTTATTATACTGAGTTAGTCTCAATCAGCTTGTACACAGGACAAAGTCGCGTCTTGGAATTTATACTGAGCAAGTCTCAGTTTACACAGTTATCAAACTAAAGTGTTTGACAAACTCTCCAACTATGAAGGAGTCCTTTTACAATAAGGAACAAGTTCAAATATAAACTCCTTCGTCTAAGCTATGGATATATTCGGTTGAGCTTAGGGTTAGAGGGATAGGGAATGAGAATGTAGCTTCTAGAAGGACGAACAACTGAGTTTAGCGATGAGTTCGTGTAACGTCGTTTGGATACTAGAGGCTTGTATATCGGTTCAACTTGGTTCCCTACGAGCTTAGAATGTAGTCTTTCGTTGGAGAAATGCTCTTCGAGTTCTTGCAGAAGACTTAGGTTTTCTGGGTTGGCTCGTTTTAATGCTCTGTAAGTTCTCGTTGTCGTGATTGTTATTATCATGTATGCTTCAAATTTCAAATGATCCCTCTATTTATAGAGAAGAGTCTTGGAAAGATCCGTTGGAGACGATCATCCCTTACTCTCTCTCTTTTGGTAGCTAACGACTCTTTTGAAGTAGAGTGACAGTGTCTTTTCCCTCCTTTTCCGGAAAGTTGTTGACTTGCAGCTTTAGTAGGTATAAGGCACGTGTCTGCTTGTCATTCGTTAAGGTTTAGAAAGTAGTTGAGACAGAACAGACCTCGAGGCATACTGAAGTTGACTTCTTTCTTCCTCGTATTTGACTATGCTGATTGTCTTTCAAAAGATCTGATAGTTCAGAAGACTTTACGGCCGTTCTTGAAGTCGATCTCGATTCAAGAATGAATAAGCTCGAGATTGCTCTATCGAAGATCAGCTCGAGCACGTCAACTACTCTCGCTGAGTTCGGTTCCACTTGTCTCTTCTCGATATCTGCTCCTGCTGAGTCCAATACATACTGAGTCTTCTACATCTGGTGCTAAGGCTGATAAGCTACTGAACGCCTGAACCAGAGCAGAGTGTCTGCTGAGTCTGAACCATCAGAGACAAAAACAATTACAAAGAAATGGTTCACCGATCAAGATAGGGTTTTGGGATCTTCAAATCTTCATAGATTCACTCAGAGCATAAGCCTACTAAGTGCATGTCAGTACGGAAGACAGAATCATTTCCCACTATGTATTACTGTGCTGAGGATAGAATCATCACCCAACAATTTCCCCCTATTTGATGATGCCAAAACCTAACATCTATGCTAACACTAAACTACTCAGAAACAGAGCTCCTAACAATATTACAAGTAGGATCAGTGGAGTTGTTCTTCAAGTTCTAGACTACTGAAGGGAGCAGGCCAGAGGGTCAGAATAAAGAGACTAAGCATTTCCCCCTGACAACAATTTCCCTTAACAGAACAAGTCTATCAGAATCTAAGCGGCTACTGACAGAGAATCAATCAGTGAGTGTGTGAGTCATTAATCACTTCAGTGATTCTGAGTGTTAATCATAAAAACAGAACACGGCTTATATAGACAATAAGATATTGTCGAAGTGAAAAGAAGAGATATATATATATATATATATATATATATATAAAATGATTCAGTACAATACATCTCTTTCTAAGCTAGGAAAGATAAAGAATCTAAAACTAGGAACGCTGCATTCGCTTGATCCTGTCCATGAAGTCTTGCGACTGAGTCTCGGGAAGGGGCAGTCCATACATCCTATAAGTATTCTTCCTTAGCTTCAGAAATTCAGCAAAGTCTACTGGGTCGTCTTCTTCAAGAAATCTTGCTCCGGCAGCATCCTTCACTTCCTTCTCTATAATCCCATAATGAATAGAATCATCAAGTCTTCTTGGTGGTGGCAGAATTCTGGGTTCAGGGACTCGGACTTCAATGTTTTCTTTGACAGCTTTCTACATGTAAGCATACATCTCAGGATCAACCCTCATCGTCCATTCAACATAAGCATCAGCCTTTGCCTTATCGGGCCAGAATCTCCAAAAGTAATTCCTCTTGATGAATTCTATCTTCAGCGACTCCCATCTCTGAGTGTACTGAGTTGGCATCCACTCATCAGTCCTTGGCCATCTATGTATCTTCAGATCTGTTGGCTTCCTGAACTTCCTGTATCTGTATGGAATATCAGCTTTGGAATGAACTCTCGGCCGACCTCTTGTTCGATACGGACTCGAGTGCTTCTAAGTCACGCCATATGTATCCTCCTCGCCCGGCTTCAACTGTCTTGCCTCTTCTCCTCTATATAGATATCGATCCTTCTGAGCAAAGATGGCTTCGATCTCAACATCATGTTCCTTCATTCTTGTGTAGGAAGGCTTGTGAGAAGATTCATCTTCAGAGTCAGCAGGGGTACTTGATTTATCTTTAAGTGTACCCTGCTTCTCAGTATCCTTCTACTGTTGCTCCTTCTCCTTTTCTCTATCTTCTTCATCGCCTATCTTCAGCTTCCTAGGAGGCAACCTAGCAGATCTCTTTCCACCGCGTGCTGGAGCCTTTGTCTTGCCTTTGGCAGGCTTTGCTTTAGGCTTATTGGCTACTTCAGCTTCGGCTATCTCCCTAGCCAGCCTTTCATCTGCTGCTATCTGAGCCTCCTCCTCTACAGAAATGTATCTCTTCGACTTCTTGGAGGGAGGGGATGGGAGAGTTAGGATTTTCTTACCTTTGCCTTTTACTGGAGGTGGGAGAGGAGCCTCTTCCTCTTCTGAATCCTCTAGTTCAGCATACTCAGCAACCTCCCTGATTATATCCAATGGGGTTTGAGTTGTATGAGTAGCTTGTATCCTGGTTCCTGAGCCACTTGGGCCAGTCTCTACTGAGATTCCAGCTGAGACACCTTGGGCTTCACCAATCGGTTCAGTAGAAGCTGTTGTCTGAGTCTGGCTTGCTTCTGCTACTGATCGTGTCTTCTTGGGAAACTTCAGTATGGCTTCCCCCTTAGTGAATTTTTCAGTTTCAGTAGATGCTTTAGTGAGGGTCAGCTTAGCCGTCTTGACTCCCTTCTCTTTTTCCTTTACCTGCTCCCTTGTCTTTTCCTTTTCCCCCTTTTTAGCATCAGCAAATATGACCGGGGTATGAGCAGATACCTTTGTATTCAGGCTCTTGTACGAGGCTGACAATTCATTAAGTCTTGTATGTATCTTGGTCAGCGCCTCGTGCAGCTCATTCTTCTCATGGATCATTTCATCTTTGTAGTGTTGATGGGAATGATTAGCTGCTGCCTTGAATTCTTTCATCTTGTCGTCAACCTTATCTTCCAAGGCTTGCTGGATAGAGGAGATCCTGAGTTCGTTGGCCTAGGAGATGGTTGTGACTGATTCTGAGTGGGAGGACGAGAGGCCTTAAATTTTTCAAGTAATTTGGCCTGTCCTTCCTGGATCAGTCTTAGCTGAGTATCGAAGTCAATTTTCTACTTTGCTAGCACGTCAGATACGATAGTGGAGACATCAGGGGTGGCTGATTCTGTCATGGAAGTTCTCAGCCCCTTAATCTAGGCGCAAGTGGCTTGGGCAGTCTATTTCCACACCTTGTGGATGGCTTTGGCAAGGGCACGGTTCTGGGTGCCTTAGCTTCTGAGAGCCTTTGCCATTGACTTCGAGCGTCGGCTTTTGGGGCTGGGCGCTACTTCAAAAGGCGACTCGAGCAAGAGCTGAGCAGGCTCTGCTGAGGTTGAAGTACCTCCACCGACTCCTCAGGCCCAAGGATACTTAGAAGTTGTTCAGTGTGAGCTGAAGTATCCTTATCCTGGTGAGTTCCCTCATCAGGCTTCTCAGGGCGGGAATCATGGGGTGGGTCCTGACCGTCGTGGTCAGACCCATCTGAGGGAGCCGAGCCGGAAGCCTACTGTTTATTATGCAGCAAGGCCAGCATTGCAGCCCTCAGATCTTCAAGAGTCCCAAGGTCAGCAGGCTCTGAGTAGCCTATCTGCTACCTTAATATGAGCTCTTCTTCGTGAAGTTGCTCGCAGGAGTGATGGAGAATAAGTCTCTGAAGATTGTGCCACTCCTGGAACCTTAGTAGCATGTGGAGTGTGGCCTGCTTTGCAATGATAACCAGGTCAGTATGGCCAGCTATCTCAAGAATATGCTCATGAATCTCTCGAGATGCTCGAGATTGGATCGCTAAGGCTTCCATCCCGACCGATTCTTGTTCAGACGCCGTCTCCGAATCTTCTACTTCTATCGCAACGCTCGCTTCTTAGCAGTGGTTGATCGCCGAATCTTTGGAACGTCAAGGGGACTTCGCTCGTTTTAATTTCTCCACTCTGGGATTCTTCAGTCTGAACCCCTTGGTCCACTTCTATGGCTTGTTCAGTGGAGACGGGTTTCTCCACTGACTGACTCTTTTCTGAGGACTCTGACTCATCAATAAGATGCTTGCTGGTGTACTGCGTTCAAAGCATTGGCCTCCAGTACTACCTCTGGTTCAGTAGGTACGATAGGAAGAGTCTTCTTCAGTCGCTTTACCGGTGCCTTAGGCGTTTGAGCTTGAGGAGACCGCTTTTTAGTAGGCGTGGTCTTCGCGGCGTCGTCTGCTGAGGGGGGTCCTGACCCTATCTCTTGCGAAGAGCACCAGCATTGTTATGGAACCTGACCTTCTTCACATTAAAATACTGCTTATCGCTGTATGTGATTTGGTCAGAAGCGCAGAAATCTTGAATCATCACCAACAGCTTCAGTCCATATAGAAGCTTGCCTTTTGCGCTCAGTTTGTATGACGCTTTGTCAAATTTGGCTGCTTGAACCATGAATTTGCGGAGAAAGAACTCCGTCCAGTTAATCTTGGCTTTGTCATAAATCGCCATCATCAGCTAAATCTTGGGCCTTGATACTTGATGGAAAGAGCCCGCTTGGCTAGTTAGTAGCTGTGTCACAATGTACGCTAAAGCTCGGTACTGAGGCAGCATCATGTTCTTTGGGAAAGCGGCTCTGAACGCTATGGGTTTCCCGTAGAAGGTAGAGAGGTTGTCGTCCACTAGATCTTCATTATACCCAACGGTGCTGACTCCCTCAGAAGGTAGATCGAAGCTTCTCCTCAATGCTTCCTTGATCGACATCTACTTCAATTGTGAGGCAGCTTCGCCGATGGTGTGTACGACAAATCTTCCAATGATATCACTAGCTACTGAGTCTGAATTGAGGTAGACTTAAGCAACTTGCCTCGGAAGGAAGAACGTCGGCTTCCTTGATAGAAAGCCCTCCAGACCGGATTCTCTAAGAGCAGAGAAGATCTCGTCCATGAAATCCAGGTCGCAAGCATCGAATTCCATGACTGGTTCACACCAGACACGGTCTTTATCCAAGATTTCCTGCATGTTTACGGGAGCATCCACAGTTACATTTGAACTCGCCATTTTATCTGTCACAAGAAGAATTTATCAGTATCGAACTCGATAGAACAGTCAGTATAGCGATGCTGAATTTAAAAAAGTAATTATTGTAACAGATCTAATAATCATACCAATGAAAAACTGAGCGTTTGAGAAATATGCAAGTAGGGTTTGCTAGAAAGATCTCAGATTTTTCGGAGTAAAAAGATTTGAAGAATGCTAATGGCGGTTTCTAAGGTATGATCGAAAAAAAATATAGATATCTAAGTGAAGATGAACGGTTATCGATCAATGGCCGAGTTTGAACTTGCTTTATGAGATGGACGGTCAAGATTAAATAGTATATTATAGGTAATGATCACAAAGCCGCCTAAGTCAAAAGCCAGTTGTAACTTGCCTAAGTAGTAACTATGATACGACATGCATAAATGCGTGGCAGAGTTCAACATACTTATGTATAGAATGTCGTGCATTAAATGTAAGCTGTTAATATTAAATGACAATCCTAGAGATATTAAATACAATACTGACTCTGAACAATAAATGCATATTACGGTTCTATTAGTTACTCCGAGTAGAGATACGCAAACCCGTCACCGAACATCGTAGTCACCGATACCTCGTGTAGATAGTTGCCGAGTCTCTACGATCGAATTTACTCGATGAGAGTGAACATTCCCCCTTCTTGAATGCTCCTCTCCTGAAACCTCTTACTACTGGAGTCGGTAGGGTCCAAACGAGACCTAGCTCTACCGAAAGTTCTCTCGAATACGGATTCAACTAGAGGCTTGGTCAGTATATCGGCCCTTTGTCCGTCAAGATGGATCTTTTCCATCCCGATATCCTTCTTTTCGACATGGTCACGAATGAAGTGATGTCTGATGTCCACGTGCTTGCATCTTGTGTGAAGTACGGGGTTCCGAGTGATTACAATAGCCTTGCGAGAAGATTGGCACTTCATTCCGAATGACATCATAGTCACGTAGGCTCTTGTCTCGGCCCAAAGGATTTGGGCGCAAGCAACTTCCAACGAGCCATGTATTCGGCTTCCGTAGTTGACGTGGCTACGAGTGTTGTTTCTTTGAAAACCATGAGATCGACTCTTCGCCAAGGAACTGACACGTTCCTGAAGTTGACTTTCGGTCAATTCTACACCCTGCATAGTCAGCATCAGAGTAACCAGTTAGTTCTATATTATCATCAGCTGGATACCATAAACCCATGTCAGGTGTTCCTCTAAGATAGCGGAGAATCTTCTTTGCTGAGTCCATGTGACTCTACTTTGGATTCGCCTGAAATCGAGCGCAGACACCTACAGCATAAGTTATGTCAGGACGAGTAGCTATTAAGTATAATAAAGAACCAATTATAGCACGAAGTTCAGTTTGGTCTACTGATACTCCCTCCTTATCAAGATCAATTTTCATGTTTGTGTTCATCGGGATCTTGATAGGTTTGCCGGATGTGCAACCGAATCTTTTGATGAGGTCTCGAGTATATTTGCCTTGATTAATGAACGTCCCCTTTTCACATTGTTTGATTTGAAATCCAAGGAAGTAGTTCATTTCTGCCATCATTGACATCTCGAACTTATCCTTCATCATCTTCTCAAATTGTTGGCACATGATGACATTCTTTGATCCAAAGATAATGTCATCTACATAGATCTGCACAAGTAGTAGATCGTCTTCCGGCCAAATCTTTGAATAGAGTGCGGTCATCGTGCCTTTCGAAAACCTTTCGAAGAAGAAACTCAGATAGGGTATCGTACCAAGCCCTGGGTGCTTGTTTTAACCCATACAGAGCCTTTCTGAGTCTATAAACCTGATGTCCCTGCTGAAAGCCGGGCGGTTGTTCTACATAGAATTCTTCTTTCAGTACGCCGTTTAGGAACGCAGACTTCACATCCATTTGATAGACTCTGAATCTTTGATGTGTTGCGTAGGCTAGGAATAGTCTAATTGCCTCCAATCTTGCAACTGGAGCGTACGTTTCATCAAAATCTATTCCTTTAGCTTGACAGTAGCCTTTTGCCACGAGTTTTGCTTTGTTCCTTACTATGACGTTGTTTTCGTCCCGCTTGTTCTTGAAGACCCATTTTGTTCCAATAACATGTTGATGCCGGGGTCTATCAACAAGCTCCTAAACTTCATTTCTCGTGAACTGATTCAGCTCCTCCTGCATCGCTATGATCCAGTCAACATCTTTCAGTGCTTCCTCAATTGTCTGAGGTTCGTCAGTAGACAAGAAGCAGGAATATAAGGCGCTTTCTCCTTGACAGAATCTGGATCTTGTCTTTACTCTTGATGAGGGATCTCCAATAATCAGATCAGCAGTATGAGAGTCCAGCCACGATCTTCGAAGTTTCAGCTCTTCATCTGAAATTTGTTCAACACAGATAGTAGGTGAGTTAGGCATTTCACTTGTACTATTATGAGATTGAAGCATTTCAGTAATGAGAGTGTGATCTACTGAGTCACCAGGTTCAGGGGCATTCTGCTCAGGAACATTAATAAATGTTCCCCCTGAGTTGTTATTCTCAGTAGTGGTCTTAGTTACCTCTGGGGTTTCTTCATTGACCTGAGTTACACGGGATTGACTGCTCGGGAGAGTCAATCGGCTCGGCCTACATTTATCGCTGGTTGAGATTCGTAGACTTGTCTTCGGTTTCCTCATCGAATCATCATCCCAACAAAGTGGATCTTTTCGACTTTGTCTTTTAGGCTTAGATCCCGTAGCGCTTATCGATGTCCTCGGATTCAGAATTAGAGTTATTGCTCCTGTCTTCAGTAGCAAACTCATTAAAAACAACACGAGGGCTTTTCTCCACGCAAAGGGTTTGATAGTTGAATACTCTGAAAGCTTTGCTGACCCGAGAGTATCCTAAGAATACTCCACGATCCGAGTTGCTATCAAAAGTTTTCAGCTGATCTTTCCCATTATTGTGGATAAAGCATGAGCACCAAAAAATATGGAAATAGGATAGAGAAGGTTTCCTGCCGTTCCATAGTTCATATGGTGTTTTCTTTTGTTGCTTTGTCAGTAAAGATCGGTTCTGAGTATAACAAGCGATATCGGTGGCTTACGCCCGAGAATTTGGTGGGAGTCCCGAGTCTGCGAGTAGAGTTCTAGTTTGCTTCTTTGAGAGTTCTGTTCCTTCGTTCAAGACCGCATTTCTTTGAGGTGTGCGTGCGGCCGATGTCTCATGCTCTATTCCTTCTACTTTGCAGAACTCCTCTACCATAGAATTAAGGAACTCAGTTCCTCTGTCAGAACGGATTTTGACAATTTTGGTGTTCTTCTCGACATTGAGCCTTTTCAGAAGCCTTGGTAACTCTGTTTTGACGTCAGACTTGTTGGCAATGAATATGACCCAATTATAGCGCGAGTAGTCATCGATGACCACTAAAGCATATTTCTTGCCTCTGATCGTCACCGGAGAGATCTGGACCGAACAAATCCATGTGTAGCGGTGAAGGATTCCATCAGTGGAAGGAGATGGGACAGGTGGATTTTGATTCCTTGTTTGCTTTCCCTTTAGACATGCTTCACACTGAGTGTCTTTGCTGAATACTTCATTCGGCAGTCCTCTTGCTAGATTGTTTCTTGCTAGTTTGTTGAGCGTTTTGAAGTTGAGATGGCTGAGCTTCTGTGCCGTAGCCACCCCGTTCGGTTGTCGTTCTTCGCTAACAGACAAGCTTCAGGTTCAGCAAAGTTCCAGTCAGCTACATAGATATTCTTCTTGCGCGAACCTGATAACACTGTTTTCCCTGTGGATTTATCAATGACATCACAGAAACAAACGTCAAATTTCACTCTATTCGAGTTATCACAAAATTAACTAAAAGAGAGAAGGTTATGCTGAAGTCCTTCAACATATGATACTCTTGGAACTTTGGCAGTTACAATGCTAAGTGTTCCATGTGCTCTTGTGTAGCCTTTAGCATTGTCTCCAAACTCGATTCTGGGTCCTTCTTCAGGGATATAATTCTTCAGCAGACTCTTTTGGTATGTCATGTGTCTAGAGCATCCAGTTGTCCACATACCATGGGTCTTTGTGTACCGCAAAAGCAATTATATTCAGGTACCCTTTATTTAGATTTTGGGTCCTCAGATGTTAGTTTTTGTAACTCATATCTGTCTAACGACCCTGGTGGTCTCAGACAATTTCTTTCCACTTGAGTCAACGTATTTGACCACTAGACTGGTCACTATTGACTTCTGAGGCTTTTCAGGTTCAGGGTTCCAGATCTTCTGAGCTGGTGGACTACTGACCTTTGCCTTTTTCACGGCTTTCTTCTTTTTCTGACTCTTGGGTCCTCTTCTGACTATAGGATCATAAAAGTATGAACCATATTGAATTTGGATGTGTCACCGAGGAGGTCCATACCGATCGCCCTTTTAGATTTGCTGGTTCCCCCTTGACTGAGCTGGGGTGTTTTGGTGCTGATCTTTTTGTCAGTGTGCTGATATGTAGGATGAGGTGCCTTCATCTTCTGTTTGTTCTTTGCTAGGGGATTCAGAATATCTGCATTGATTGTCTTCCCTCGAACAAACCTATCAGCAAGCTGGTCTTCTGAGTGGACTGGGGCAGATGATGAGGTGCCATAGCTGAAACCAAGTCCTTGCTTGTAATGCTTGGGCTTGTTGCTTGCTAGCATAGCCTCCAACTTCTTCTCAGCGCCCATGTACCGCTCAATCATCAGATTTCTCCAGACATCATAACTTTTCTTCAGTGTTTCATGCTCGGTCTGAAGTTCTGACAGTTGTTGCTTCAGTAGACTCAATTTAGTATCTTTCTGAGTTAAGTCATTGGTCAGAACTGAGATCTGATCTTCTTGATGCTGAGACTTGGCCATCAGAGAGTCTATCTCCTCCCGGAGTCTCACCACAAGTCCTTCTGACTCAGTAACAACCTGACCTTTTTGAGAAAGTCTCTGATTCTCTATTTTCAGGGTATCCAACTCCTGAAGAGTCTTACTGAGCTGCAGACTCATCTGAATCTGTTCGTCTAGAAGTTCTTCATATGTTGTACTGACATCCAGATTCTCATCTGCTCCTGAAGAAGTGTCGTGTATGCAGTGTGAAGGAGAGTTAAATAGTTCATGAGAGTTTACCCCATCCTCTTCTCCTGCCATTAGACACTTTTCAGCAATTTCTTCAGCTTCAAGCTCTAGGGCCATGAAAGTTGCTTCATCATCGGATGAATCCATGAAGGAGTCGACTTCTTTTGAGTCGTCTGAGAGTTCACCAGCAATGTATGCTTGTCTCTTCCTGGCAAATTTCTCTCTCCTTGCTTTGCGTCGCTCGTTCGTTCAAGCACTTCGAGCTCGGGGACGTCCATACGATAATGTCCTGGCTTTTTACAGTTGTAGCAGGCGATGACTCTTTCTTCTTTGCTTTCGCTATCTTTTGATGGTGCTGAGTCATCCCTCTTTCTGCATTCAGAAGTATGCAAGTCAGGAGTACGTTTAGGCATGTATTCAGACTTACCTTTTGATTCTCGATAGGCTTTAGTCACTTTTCTGTGCCGCTCCTTTTCCTTCTGATACTTTACGGCAAGGAGTGCGTACTTCTGAGCGAGACTTCCTTCTTGTATGTCGTTGAGTGAAGGTTCAGTCTTACTCGATGCAGGGGATGTTGTGCTGACTGGTGCTTTGAAAGCATGGTCTATTTTGGTGTCGCCTTCGCCATTTGCTCCGTTGAGGTCTGTCAAACTCGAATTCCTCTGCTTGAAGTTCTGAAAAGATATGGTCAGGAGTAACAATATCTAAGTCAGAATGTCGTAATAATGTAGCAAAAGGAGTCCAATGACCATTTAGCAGTGCCCTCAGTATTGTGAGATTCATTTCTCGGTTGGAGAATGTCTTTCCCAGCCCGTTGATGGAGTTCATCAGATTCGTGAATCTGACGCTGAGATCTTCTATGGTGTCTCTGGGCATGAGAGACAAACTCTCTAGCTTTTGGAGTTCCAGCGCAAGTTTGTTGGCTTTGATCTTCTGAGTTCCCCGACTCAGTAGTGCTAGAGCATCCCAGAGTTCCTTTGCAGTCTTGCATTCCTGAACCCTGCCGAGATAAGAATCACTTAAGGTGGTTAGTATGGCATTCCTGGCAACTCGGTCTAAGTTGTGAAGTTTCTTCTCCTCAGGGGTGAAGAGACTTCTGTCTTTGGGAATCTTCTTCCCGGTCACCATTCCTCCTCCAGCTGTTTGATCCTGAGTTACGACACTAACGATCATAGGAACGATAGGTCGTTCCTCAAGTACTTCGGTCATGCTGTCGTGGAGGGAGGTCAGATGAGCCGCCATTCTCACCCGCCATACACCATAGTTCTCTACTGAGAACATGGGTACCATCCTTATACATGACATATCAGTCATGATGAATAATGATATGAATGAAGAATGATATGTAGTGAAAACGTTTTTCCGGATCCGTTCAAGTAGACCAGTTTCAAGATAACAAGAGTCTTATAGAACTCCTGCTCTGATACCAATTGTTGGTCCCCGAGAGAACGTTCAGGTGTAGAGGAGGGGGGGTGAATACACCTGAAACCGATTTTCTCAACTTAGAACACGAATAGTCCTGTTCAGGATAGTGTCGTACTGAATGAGTTTAGCAGACCAGATAGCTGTTCTGAATCGTGTGTGGCAAAGTGTCTGACTCTACTGAGATCCGCTGGGCCGACCGACCGTCGATTCGGTAGACGCAGATAGAGTCCAGTGGTGCGGAAAGTGTAGGCCCAAATCAGTTGAGTTGGAAAGACGTTTATATTAAACCAGTTTCGGTAGAATAATGAGATCAGTCAAGTTTTGCTGAAACCGAGTTGAATGATTTTAAAGGATAGTTTTCAGTATGATCAGTTAAAATCAATGCAACAGTAAATAGACACAAGCGAGAGACACAGAGATTTTTAAAGTGGTTCGGATATCAAACAATCCTACGTCCACTGTCCCGAAAGATCAGGAGGCTATTTATTATACTGAGTTAGTCTCAGTTAGCTTGTACACAGGACAAAGTCGCGTCTTGGAATTTATACTGAGCAAGTCTCAGTTTACACGGTTATCAAACTAAAGTGTTTGACAAACTCTCCAACTATGAAGGATTCCTTTTACAATAAGGAACAAGTTCAAATATGAACTCATTCGTCTAAACTATGGATATATTCGGTTGAGCTTAGGGTTAGAGGGATAGGGAACGAGAATGTAGCTTCTAGAACGACGAACATCTGAGTTTAGCTATGAGTTCGTGTAACGTTGTTTGGATACTAGAGGCTTATATATTGGTTCAGCTTGGTTCCCTACGAGCTTAGAATGTAGCCTTTCGCCAGAGAAATGCTCTTCGAGTTCTTGTGGAAGACTTAGGTTTTCTGGGTTGGCTCGTTTGAATGCTCTGTGAGTTCTCGTTGTCGTGATTGTTATTATCGTGTATGCTTCAAATTTCGAATGATCCCTCCATTTTTTGAGAAGAGTCTTGGAAAGATCCGTTGGAGACGATCATCCCTTACTCTCTCTCTTTTGGTAGCTAACGGCTCTTTTGAAGTAGAGTGACAGTGTCTTTTCCCTCCTTTTCCGGAAAGTTGTTGACTTGCAGCTTTAGTAGGTATAAGGCACGCGTGTCTGCTTGTCATTCGTCAAGGTTTAGAAAGCAGTTGAGACAGAATTGACCTCGAGGCATACTGAAGTTGACTTCTTTCTTCCTCGTATTTGACTATGCTGATTGTCTTTCAAAAGATCTGACAGTTCAGAAGACTGTCTGGCCGTTGCTTGAGTCCGATCTCCGATTCGGCGAATGAATCGAGATTGCTCTATCGAAGATCAGCTCCGAGCACGATGAACTACTCCTGCTGAGTTCAGTTTCACTGTCTCTTCTCAGTATATTGCTCCTGCTGAGTCTAATACATACTGAGTCTTCTACATCTGGTGCTGAGGCTGATAAGCTACTGAACGCCTGAATCAGAGCAGAGTGTCTGCTGAGTCTGAACCCTCAGAGACAAAAATAATTACAAAGAAATGGTTCACCGATCAAGATAGGGTTTTGGAATCTTCAAATCTTCATAGATTCACTCAGAGCATAAGCCTACTAAGTGCATGTCAGTACGGAAGACAGAATCATTTCCCACTATGTATTACTGTGCTGAGGATAGAATCATCACCCAACAAGATATATATTCGCAGATTCAGTATAAGAATATCTTACCGAAGAAGGAGTGTTAGAAAGCAATAGATGTCTTAAATGCAAGTGGAGTAAATTGCAGAGCACTAGTTCTTATTTAATGGCGGAAAAGTAAGGCAGGTTAGAGATGACTGAGTATATGTACTAAGATTTGAATCTAAGGCGGTTTCAGCTGAACGACTGAGATTAATCAGGTTTAAAATAGTGAACGGCTCAGATTAAATGTTATAATAGGTTATCATTACTGTGCCTCCTATAATCTCACCTACTTATCTCTAACGCCTAAGTGGTAAGGTGATATGACATGCATTAAATGCGCAACAGTCAAGTTTATGGAATGTCGTGTATTTAATGAAAACGACATAGTCAGTACGATACGATGAATATTAATGGTGGGAAACAAATACTATGACATGCTGAATCACCAAAAACTGAATTTAATACTCGTAAGTTGTCAGCTGAACATCGCAGTCAGCTGATACCACGTTTGACGAATGTTGAGTATTTAGCTGTACTGAATATGAATTCCCCGTTACTCAGTACTTCTCTGGATCATTTATTGAATCGTAACAGTGGGATCCAAAAGACCTAGTTCTACTGAGAGATCATTGAACCTGGTCTCAGCTAGAGGTTTGGTCAGGATATCAGCTCTTTGCTTATCAGTGTGAATCTTCTCCATTCTGATATCCTTTTTCTCTACATGTTCTCTGATGAAATGATGACAAATGTCCACGTGCTTGCATCTTGTATGTAGAACTAGATTATGAGTGATTGCAATAGCATGATCATCGTCCGAAGAGATCGGCACTTCATCTTGATGTATGTCGTAGTCTCTCAGCTGTTGTTGAAGCTACAGTATTTGAGCGCAACAGCTTCCGGCAACCTATATTCATCTTCAGTAGTGGACGTTGCTACTGAGTGTTGTTTCTTTGAGAACCATGATATGAGCTTGCTACCGAGGAACTAATAAGTTCCTGAGGTTAACTTTCTGTCGATTCGGCAAACTGCATAGTCAACATCAGAATAACCAGTTAGTTCAAGGTTATCATCAACTGGATACCACAATCAAACATCAGGTGTTCCCTTCAGGTAAGGAAGAATTCTCTTTGCTGAATCGATATGACTCTTCTTGGGATTCGCCTGAAATCGTGCGCATACACCTACACCATAAGTTATATCCGGTCTGCTGGCTATAAGATATAATAGAGAACCAATAATAGCACGATAGTCAGTAGAGTTAACAGATACTCCCTCTTTGTCAAGAACAATCTTGAGATTTGTGTTCATGGGTATCTTGACTGACTTGCTGGATTCGCAGCCGAACTTCTTGATGAGATCTCTAGTATATTTCGCTTGATTAATGAATATTCCCTTCTTTGATTGCTTGACTCGAAGTCCAAGGAAATAATTCATCTCTCCCATCATCGACATTTCGAACTTTTCTTTCATCATCTTCTCAAATTTCTGACACATAATCATATTCCTTGATCCAAAGATGATGTCATCCACGTAGATCTGCACCAGTAGGATGTCTTCGCCTGAAGTAGAAAGTCTGAGAGGGTATCGTACCAAGCCATGGGTGCTTGTTTTAACCCATACAAAGCTTTCTTATGTCTGTAAACCTGATGTCCCTGCTGAAAGCCAGGCGGTTGTTCAACGTAGACTTCTTCCTTCAGTACGCCGTTCAGGAAAGCTGACTTCACATCTATCTGATAGACTTTGAAGTGCTTATGTGATGTATAGGCTAGGAATAGACGAATAGCTTCTAATCTTGCGACTGGGGTGAATATTTCGTCAAAGTCTATCCCTTCTGACTGACAATATCCTTGGGCAACGAGTCGAGCTTTGTTCCTGACGATGACGTTGTTTTCATCACGCTTGTTCTTGAGGACCCACTTCGTTCCTATCACATGTTGGTGTCGAGGTCTGTCAACAAGCTCCCATACGTCGTTTCACGTAAATTGGTTCAGCTCTTCTTACATGGAGGGTGATCCAGTCAACATCATTTAGCGCGTTCTCAATAGACTGAGGTTCTTCAGTTGATAAGAAGCATGAATACAAGGCATTTTCTCCTTGACAAAATTTGGATCATGTCTTGACGCTAGCAGAAGGATCTCCTATAATAAGATCTGAAGAATGAACATCTAGCCATGAGCGACGACGTCTGGTTACTTCATTTGGAATTGTTATAGTACAAACAGTAGGAATATTAGGAATTTCAGTAGTATTGTTCTGTGTCTGAAGTAATTTAGTAACAAGGGTTGGATCTACTGATTCACCAAGTTGAGGGGCATTCAGCTCAGGAACATCAAAAGTTCCCCCTGAGTTGTTATTCTCAGTAGAGGTCTCAGTTACCATATCGGTTTCCTCATCAACAATAATTACCTGGTTTTGATTTTGTTTGTTAGAATCAATCTCCTTAGCTACATTGCTTGTAGGGTGCTGAGGATTATCGTCTGAGTCATTATCCCTACAAAGCTGGATCTTTTCAGTATTGTCTTTTAAGCTTATATCCTGTAGCTTGCTTCTGACCTCTTCAGCTTATGGCTGAGAGTTTGACTTCCTGTACTCAGAAATAAATTCATCAATTACAACATGGGGGCTTTTCTCCATGCAAGGGGTTCTGACTTACTTTCAAATACCTTTAACTTGTCCTTTCCATTACTGTGGATAAAGCATAGACAACCAAAGATATGAAAATGCAAAATAGAAGGAATTCTCCCTTTCTACAACTCATAAGGCGTCTTCATGTGCACCTGAGTTAGTAGTGAACGGTTCTGAGTGTAGCAAGCCGTGTCAGTAGCTTCTGCCCAAAACTTCAACGAAAGACCTGAGTCTGTGAGTAGTGTCCTTACTGCTTCTTTAAGTGTTATGTTCTTTCTTTCAGCAAGTCCGTTCTGCTGAGGCGTTTGTGCTGCTGATGTCTCATGTTCAATGCCTTCAGCCTCATAGAATTCTCTTACCATTGAGTTCAGAAACTCAGTTCCACGATCTGAGCGTATCTTCTGAATCTTAATATCCTTTTCGACGCTGAGCCGCTTTAGTAGTTTCGGCAGCTAAACTTGAACATCAGACTTATTGGCGATGAATGTCACCCAAGTATAATCTCGAATAGTCATCAACGACCATAAGAACATACTTCTTTCCTATAATCCTCACTGGATTGACTGGCCCAAATAAATCCATGTGTAGCAGCTGAAGGATTCCATCAATGGAAGGCGACGGAATAGGCGGGTTGCTTGACTTTGTTTGCTTTCCCTTCAGACATACTTCACAATTCTTGTGTCTCTTGGAATACTTCGTTGGGCAGTCCTTTGACTTTAGCATTGCGAGGTAGCTTGTTCATTGTTTTGAAGTTCAAATGACTCAGTCGTCTATGCCACAACCATGTTGTTTTGTCATCTGACCCCGTGTGTGCTAGCGAGGCATGCTTCGAGGTTCGGCCGGTATTCCATTCAACATAATATATGTTTCTTCGCCGCGATTCTGATAACACAGTTTTTCCTGTAGATTTGTCAAGAACATCACAAAAACCTGCGTCAAAAGTCACTTTATTGGAGTTATCGCATAATTGACTGACAGAAAGGAGATTATGTTGAAGTCGTTCAACATAAGATACCCTATGAACTACTGCAGTTCCTATTTTCAGTGTTCCGTATCCCCTTGTGTAGCCTTTGAAGTTGTCACCGAACTCAATTTTGGCTCCATCTTGCTAAACATAGTCGGTCAGTAGGCTCTTCTAAAGTGTTATATATCTTGAGCATCCACTATCGACAATCCAAGAGTCCTGTCGCACCTGCAAAACAAAAATAGATTCAGGTACCCTTTGGGTTCAGCTTGGGTCCTTATTGGTTAGATTTTAGGATCCAAACTTGTCTGACAGCCCTGGTGGCTTCAAACTTCATGTTGCCCTTGTGGTCAGTAGTCTGCTCCACTGAGCTCGGAGTAGCTGACTTCTTAGACTGTTATGGTTCAGCTTTCTTCTTCTTCTTCTGAACCTTAGGGCCTCTAACTCTTGGCTCATAGTAATAAGATCCATACTGAGCTGGGTGAGTTAGTAGTTGGTGGTCATACTGTTCAGCCCACCTGACCTTCTTGGTTCCCCCTGAGTTTGACCTTGGTGTCTTGGGGCTTGAACCATTGGTCATTTTCCTGTTGCTAGACTGAGGTGCTTGTATCTTCTTCTTATTCTTTGCCTGAGGAGATGTGTAATCACCATGTTGATTTATCCCCTAGACAAACCTATCAGTCAGCTTGTTGGAGCTCTTTTGTCCTGAAGTGGAGGCTTCATATGTGTAGCCAAGTCCTTCTTTGGTGGCATGTGGCCTCTGTGCTAGTAGAAGCTTCTCCAACTTCTCCTTTGCTCCAATATACTGCTCTGTCATCAAGGTTCTCCACACTACATAACTTTCCTCAGAGCTTCAGGCTCATATTTGGCTTGTGCAAGAGTTTCCTTGAGATAAGCAATTTCAGACTCTTTCTCAGAGATGTCTTTAGTCAGCACTGAGATCTGTGCTTCTTGATCATGAGACTTAGTCATCAGAGAGTTAATCTCTTCCTTCAGTCTCTGAACAAGTCCTTCAGACTCAGTAGAGTCCTGACATCTCGTTGAAAGTCTCTGATTTTTTGCTTTTAGGATTTCCATCTCCTGAATGGTCTTGCTTTGACCTGTTGGCTCATCTGAATCTGCTCTTCCAGCAAATCTTCGTACGCAAGAACCACATCTAGAGGTTCTTCTGCAATAGAGCTAGTTTCGTGTGCCAGATGAAGAGGGGCATATAATGGGTTCAGAATTTACCTCAGCCTCTTCTCCGGCCATCAGACACGGTTCAGCTTCTTTAGTCTCGATTGCCATGAATGCGGCATCGTCGTCGGACGATTCCATAAAAAGTTCATCATCACTTGAGCAATCGGACAACTCTCTAGCTATGTAGGCTTTCCTCTTTTTCACGAAGTTGTCGTGTCTGGCTTGCCTTTCAGTTCTTTCTGCTATTGAGAGTTCAGGACATTCATACTGGTAGTGTCCTGGTTTCTT